>JAJSRW010000980.1:0-20000 GCA_022414725.1 Microglena sp. YARC
CCATACCATACACACACACATACACAGAAGCATTAAGCATACAAATACCATACCCATACCCATACAGATACACAGAAGCAAGCATATGAACACATACCCATACCCATACCACTAACAGAAGCATAAGCATACGATTACACATTACCACATACACATACACATACCCATACACATACACAGAAGCATAAGATACACATACCCATACACACACACATACACAGAAAGCATAAGCATACGATACACATACCCATTACACATACACATACACAGAAGCATAAGCATACGTATACACATACCCATACACATACACATACAAACCAGAAGCATAAGCATACGATTTCACATGCCAATACACATACACATACACAGAAGCATAGCATACGATACACATACCCATACACATACACATACACAGAAGCATAAGCATACAATACACATACCCATACACATACACAGAAGCATAAGCTTACGATACACATACCCATACACATACACATAACAAAGAAGCACATAAGCATACGATACACATACCCATACCCATACACATACACATACACAGAAGCATAAGCATACGATACACATACACATACACATACACATACACAGAAGCATAAGATACGATTCACATGCCAATACCCATACACATACACAGAAGCAGGAAGCATCGAACACATACCCATACACTAAACAAACAGAGAATAAGCATACGATACACATACACATACACATACACATACACAGAAGCATAAGCATACGATACACATACCATACCCATACACATACCACATACACAGAAGCTAAGCTTACGATACACATACACATACACATACACATACACGTACACATACACATACACAGAAGCATAAGCATACGATACACATACCCATACACATACACAGAAGCATAAGCAGACGATACACATACCCATACACGTACACATACACAAAAGCATAAGCATACGATTCACATGCCCATACACATACACATCAAGAGCATAAGCATACGATACCAACATACCCATTACACATACACAATAACAGAAAGCATAAGCATTACGATTACACATCCCGTACACAGTACCACATACACAGAGGCATAAGCTTTACGATACACAGACCCATACACCATACCAACATACACAGAAGCATAAGCATACGATACCACATACCCATACACATACCACATATACAGAACATAAGCATACGATACACATTACACATTACACATACACAGGAGGCATAAAGCATAAGCATACAATTACCACATACACATACACATACACATACACAGAGGATGAGCATACAATACACATTCCCATACACATACACATACACAGAAGCATAAGCATACGATACACATACACATAAACACACACAGACACAGAAGCATAAGCATTACGAAATACACATACCCATACAATACACTACAAGAAGCATACGCATACGATTCCCATACCCATACACATACACATACACAGAAGCATAAGCATACGATACACATACCCATACACATACACATACACAGAAGCATAAGCATACGATACACATACACATACACATACACATACACAGAAGCATAAGCATACGATACACATACCCATACACATACACATACACAGAAGCATAAGCACACACACACATTCACCCGCCCCCCCCCCCCCCCCCCCCCCCCCCACACACACCCCCACACCCCCACACCCACACACACACACACACACACACCACCATCCCATCTCACCAGCCCGAAGTAGCTTTCCACGTCTGCCACCCTGAACGATGCATTACACACCCAAACCCACACCCACATCACGTCCACCAGTGCCCTCCCCCTCCCCCCCCCCCACTCACACACCATCATCCCATCTCACAGCCCGAAAGTAGCATTCCACGTCTGCCACCTGAACGATGCATCTACACACCCAAACCCACACCCACATCCACGTCCACCAGTGCCCTCCCCCCCCCCCCACACACACACCTATCAGTCCTGACACTTCCATTCTCACCTGCCCAAAGCAGCATCCCACATCTGCCACCCTGAACGATGCATCTACACACACACACACACACACACACACACACATCCACACCCACCAGTGCCCCCCCCCCCCCCCCCCCCCCCCCCCCCCCCCCCCAAAAGCGCTCACCTTTCAGCCCCTGACACTCCCATCTCACCTGCCCAAATCAGCATCCCACATCTGCCACCCTGAACAATGCATCTACACACACGCGCACACACACACACACACATCCAACACACACCAGTGCCCCCCACCCACCCACACCACTCACCCACCCACACCCACCCTTCCATCTCACCTGCCCAAAGCAGCATCCCACATCTGCCACCCTGAACGATGCATCCGCCTTCTTCGCCTTGTACAGCAGAGCCTTGTAGGCTTTGTGCTGCTCTATCATGGGATTCAGGAACATCATCTGCAATAGGGTGTGTACGGAGAGTGGGGTGGGGTGGGATAGGTCGCTATGTGTGTGTGTTTTGTGTGTGTGTGTTTATGCGTTTCTATGTGTTTCTATGTGTGTGTGTGTGTTGCTTTGTACAACAGAGTCTTGTAGGCTTATTGCTGCTATATCATGTAATTGAGGAACATCATCTGCAATAGTGTGTGTGTGTATTTATGTGTGCATGTGTGTGTGTGTGTTGCTTTGTACAGCAGGGCCTTGTAGACTGGGTGCTGCTCTATCATGGGATTCAGGAACATCATCTGCACAAGGGTGTGTTTGTGAGTGTGTGTGTGTGTTTATGTGTGTTTGTGTGTGTGTTTGTGTGTGTGTGTGTATTTATGTGTGTGTATATTTATGTGTGTGTGTGTTTATGTGTGTTTGTGTGTGTGTTTGTGTGTGTGTGTGTGTGTATTTATGTGTGTGTGTATTTATGTGTGTGTGTGTGTGTTTATGTGTGTTTGTGTGTGTGTTTGTGTGTGTGTGTGTGTATTTATGTGTGTGTGTATTTATGTGTGTGTGTGTTTATGTGTGTGTGTGTGTGTTGCTTTGTACAGCAGGGCCTTGTAGACTGGGTGCTGCTCTATCATGGGATTCAGGAACATCATCTGCACAAGGGTGTGTTTGTGTGTGTGTTATTTTATGTGTGTGTGTATTTATGTGTGTGTGTGTGGTTTATTTGTTTGTGTGTGTTTGTGTGTGTGTGTGTGTATGTGTGTTTGTGTGTGTTTGTGTGTGTGGTTGTGTATTTATGTGTGTTTGTGTTGTGTTGTGTGTTATGTGTGTTTTTGTGTGTGTGTTTGTGTGTGTGTGTGTGTGTGTGTGTGGTGTTGTTTATGTGTGTTGTGTTTATTGTGTGTGTGTGTGTGTGTGTGTTGTGTGTATTATGTGTGTGTGTGTTTAATTTTGTGTTGTTTGGGTGGTTTTGTGTGTGTGTGTATGTGTGTGTGTCGTTTTGTGTGTGTTGTATGCTTATGTGTGTGATTGTGTGTTGTGTGTAATTTATGTGTGGTTTGTGTGTGTGTGTGTGTTTAGTTATGTGTGTGTGTGTGTGTGTTGTGTGTGTGTGTGTGTGTGTGTGTGTGTTTATGTGATGTGTGGTGTGTGTGTGTTGTGTGTGTGTGATGTGTGTTGTGTTGTGTTTATGTGTGTGTTGTGTAATTATGTGTGTTTGTGTGTGTGGTTGTGTGTGTGTGTGTATTTACATGTGTTTGCGTGTGTGTGTATTTATTTGTGTGTGTGTTTATGTGTGTTTGTGTGTGTGTGTATTTATGTGTGTTTGTGTGTGTGTGTGTGTATTTATGTGTGTGTGTGTGTGTTTATGTGTGTTTGTGTGTGTGTTTGTGTGTGTGTGTTTATGTGTGTTTTGTGTGTTGTTTTGTGTGTGTGTGTGTATTTATGTGTGTGTGTGTGTTTATGTGTGTTTGTGTGTGTGTGTATTTATGTGTGTGTGTGTTTATGTGTGTTTGTGTGTGTTTATGTGTGTTTGTGTGTGTGTTTGTGTGTGTGTTTGTGTTTGTGTGTTTGTGTGTGTGTTTGTGTGTGTGTGTGTGAATTTATGTGTGTTTTGTGTTTTGTGTGTATTGTTATGTGTTTCTATGTGTAATGTGTATGTGTGTATGTGTGTGTGTGTGTATGTATGTGTTTCTATGTGTATGTGTGTATGTGTGTGTACGTGTGTGTGTATGTATGTGTTTCTATGTGTATGTGTGAATGTGTGAATATGTGTATGTGTGTGTGTATGTATGTGTTTCTATGTGTATGTGTGTGTGTGTGTGTTGCTCTATACAGCAGGCCCATGTAGGCTTTGTGCTGCTCTATCATGGGATTCAGGAACATCATCTGCACAAAGGTGTGTTTGTGTGTGTGTGTATTTATGTGTGTGTGTATTTATGTGTGTGTGTGTTTATGTGTTTCTATCTGATCTGCTCTATCATGGGATTCAGGAACATCATCTGGGTGTAGGGAGAGTGGGGTGAGGTGGGATATGTAGCTATGTGTGTGTGAGTGTGTATTTATGTGTTTCTATGTGTGTGTGTGTGTGTGTGTGTGCATTTAAGTGTTTATATGTGTGTGTGTTTGTGTGTGTTAGTGTTTGCGTGCGTTTATGTGTGTGTGTGTGAGCTTGTGTGTGTGTACACACACACACACAATGTCCACGCATACAGCCGTACACATCACGCATGCACGCACTCATCTTCCATACACACACACACACACACACAGCTACCAACACCCACGTACCGTGCACTAATACCTACACACTCCCATGCACTTCATAACCATAATCGCATGCACCACACCTAGTCACACACCACACACACACACCACACACACACATGCATATATACACACACATGCAGTTATACACATCACGCATGTATGTGCTCATCCTCCATGCCCCCCCCCCCACCCCTCCACCCCCACCCCACCCCCACACACAGCTACCAACACCCACAAATTGTGCAAGAATACCTACACACGCATGCACCTGACAACGTGATGCATTGCATTGCATCACACCCAGTCATACACCCCACAACACACCCACACACATGCAGTTATACACGTACAATAAACGCATGCATGCGCTCATCCTTCATGCACACAATAGACACACACACACACACACACACACACTCGGGCCTACACACACACACACACACACACAGTGCACGACCTACACACCATGCACGCACCTGAACAATGTTAATCACACACAGTAATACACACACACAGCAATACACAGCACACATGCATGCGCTCATCCTCCATACACACACGTACACAAATCGTGCACAAATACCTACACACACCCATGCACTTCATAACCATAATCGCATGCACCACACCCAGTCATACACCACACACACACACACGCACACACACACACATGCACTTACATCCCTAACTAGCATGCTGAATTCCTTGCCCCTGATACTGCATGGAGATCACAAAGCGCAACAGCAACTGAATCAAAACCAAAACTTCTAAGCCCTACCTCCTGAATGCAGCGGTACACATGGCCTTGTTGTTTGACCTTCCTCCACCAGCTCAGCAGCCTAGCCCTAAGGGCTTCCAGGTCAGCCTCCCCAGTGTAGGCTGACAAGAATGCCAGATCAGCATCAGCGATCTGTGGGGGCTCTGACCGGTCGAAGTCGAATGCCGCCCTGTCAATGTGGGATGTCGACCCGTTGCTTGAGTACATCCACCATGCGGTCACGCCAATTGCTAGGGCCCCTGTTCCAGCTAGCACCAGAGTGGTTCGAGAGCAGTCGGGCAAGTACTTCGACAGTGACATGGTCGGGGCTGGGGGTCACTCGCTATTCGCCGCTGGTCTCGGATGTCAGAGTTTGGAGGAGGGATTATAGGAGGGGTAGCTGAGGAGTAGGAGACGGAGAAGGGGCTAACCCTGACTCGGATGGGCGACAAAAAGATCAGAATGTTGCAAAGTATTTACAGCAATAGATAGACAGGTGGAAATCGCTCGACCTCACGATTCGATCGTGGTTCCAATTTTGATGCATTTGCAAGTTTCCTCTCTGTTGGCGCTGTTTGTACTCCGAAATACTGCTTTGAAATCAAAAAATAGGTCCAGGTCACTGGTTTCTTCACTCCTCTCCATCCTCGGCTTGCGACAAATTATCTATCCTTCCCTTCTTCGATCGAACAGCGCATCCCTCAAGTTGTACTGTCAGCTTTTTGCGCTCGCCTACCAGCGATCTCCAACTTGCCGCTAACGCGCCAGGCTGCTTCTTTTGCCACCCAGCATCAAGCGAAGCTGCTAATATACACCTTTCCCTCGCCATCTGATCTGAAATAAATAAATAGCCAGGGTGACTGGGTGAGGTGTGGCAGTGCAAGTAATTAGCTCCGCATGACGGACCCCGAGGCAATTCGTGGGGCGGTCCATTCCATTATCACCAAAGGCGACGATACCATTATCGAGTATGTCATCGGCATCATGGAGGACGAGCACTTCGAGTTTGGTGAAGATGGGGAGGACGCCTTTGATGCCGTAGGGCATTTCCTGGTTAGTGCCCGCTGCTCTTTTTAATTCATACCTCCCTTTCACATTCATCAGCTTGAATGTCATCATCATTCACAAACCTCCAATTCCACATGCGCATATGATACATGAATTCATGAACACATTTGATAAATGGATTTGTGAATGCTCATATCTATCAAACTCAAAACATTCATAAACCTCTGCGTCCATATTCATCATTTCATAAACCTCCATATTTTTTTACAAATTTCTACCTCCGAGCATAAACATCCATATCTACGTGTACAAAGCTCAAAATATCAACATTCATAAACCTCTACGTCAATTTTCATCATTTCATAGACCTCCATATCTCAATACAACTATGTATCTCCATGCATAAACACCGAAGGAAACGTGTACAAAGCTCAAAACATCAACATTCATAAACCTCTACGTCCATTTTCATCATTTCATAGACCTCCATATCTCCATACAACTATGTATCTCCATGCATAAACACCGAAGGAAACATGTACAAAGCTCAAAACATCAACATTCATAAACCTCTACGCCCATTTTCATCATTTCATAGACCTCCATATCTCCATACAACTATGTATCTCCATGCATAAACACCGAAGGAAACATGTACAAAGCTCAAAACATCAACATTCATAAACCTCTACGTCAATTTTCATCATTTCATAAACCTCCATATCTCCATACAACTATGTATCTTCATGCATAAACACCGAAAGAAACGTGTACAAAGCTCAAAATATCAACATTCATAAACCTCTATCTCTACATTCATCATTTCATAAAACTCCATATTCCATGTTCCAAACACCTCTGTATCTATATTCACTATCCTCCATATCCTCATGTATAAACCTCTTCATCCATTTTAATTATTACATGAACCTCTGTATCTATATTCACTAACCTCCATATCCTCATGTATAAACCTCTAAATCCATTCTCATTATTACATGAACCTCTGTATCTATATTCACTATCCTCCATATCCTCATGTATAAACCTCTAAATCCATTCTCATTATTACATGAACCTCTGTATCTATATTCACTATCCTCCATATCCTCACGTATTAACCTCTACATCCATTTTCATTATTTCATAAACCTCCATATCTTCATACACCACTCTATATACACAGAGACTGGAATATCGTATGATGTTGACCAAAGGCGAGTATGATATCATATGTCATCATACAAATTGCGTCAGATGATCTTGAATATAAATGGGAACTTTTGCCTAGCCCGACTTCCAGCATCATATGATATCATATGATGGCGTGATATCATATGATATCATATGATGGCGTGATATCATATGATATCATATGATGGCGTGATATCATATGATGGCGTGATATCATATGATATCATATGATGGCGTGATATCATATATGATATCAAATATTGATGGCGTGATATCATATGATATCATATGATGGCGTGATATCATATGATATCATATGATGGCGTGATATCATATGATATCATATGATGGCGTGATATCATATGATATCATATGATGGCGTGATATCATATGATATCTTATTGCCGCTCCTCGTATATGCATTCATATCTCCCAACCAATCTCAAGGGTGGGTGGGTGGTAGAGAGTTTGTGGGGGGTAAGGAGGGTGGGTGGAATAAAGAGGGGGGGGGGGGGGGGGGATTTCAGAACCACTGTATCTGCATTCATATCTCCCAATCAATCTCAAGGTAGGGTGGGGGGTGGGTAGGGAGTTTGTGGGGGTATGGAGGGTGTGGGGGTAGGGAGTTTGTGGGGGGTAAGGAGGTTGGGTGGGATAAGGATGGTTGGGTGGAATAAGGAGGAGATGGGGAGGGGGGGGGGGGGATATTACATAAACCACTGTATATACATGCCTAGCTCACAAAATCATTCACAAGGGTGGGTGGGGGGTAGGGAGGTTGTGGGGTGTAGGGAGGGTGGGGTGGATAAGGAGGGTGGGTGGAATAAGGAGGGGTGGGTGGAATAAGGAGGGTGTGTGTGTGTGGGTGGGTGGGTGGGGGGATATTTCATAATCCACTGTATGTACATGCATAGCTCACAAAATTATTCACAAGGGGGGGTGGAGAGGTAGGTAGGTTGTGGGTTGTAAGGAGGTTGTGGGGGGTAAGGAGGGTGGGTGGACTAAGGAGGAGGGGGGGGGGGGGGGGGGGGGGGGGGATATTTCATAAACCATTGCACATACACGCATGTCTTTTCAAAATTATTCACGAGGGTGGGTGGGTGGTAGGGAGGTAGTGGGGGGTAAGGGATGTGGGTGGGATAAGGAGGGGTGGGTGGAATAAGGAGGAGGAGGAGGGGGGGGGGGGGGGGGGGGGGGGGGGGGGTGGGGGGGGAGGTGATATTTCATAAACCATTGTACATACACGAATATCTCTCCAAATCATTCACGAGGGTGGTGGGTGGTAGGAGTTGGTAGGGAGGGTGGGGGGTGTAAGGAGGGTGTGTGGGATAAGGTGGGGTGGGTGGAATACGGGGGGGGGGGGGGGGGGGGGGGGGGGGTTCATGAGCCACTGTATGTATATGCAAAGCTCTCTCCAAATCAATCACATTCAAAAATCTCTACATCCATATTCATCGAAAAATATAAAATATAATATATCATATGTATAGTTTCCCTCCTTCCCAAACCTCTGTGTATATATAATATATAACACTGTATTATATATTATATATGTAGTTTTCCCTACTTCCCAAACCTCTGTGTATATATAATATATAACACTGTATTATATATTATATATGTAGTTTTCCCTACTTCCCAAACTCTGTATATATAATATATAATATATAACACTGTATTATATATTATATATGTAGTTTTCCCTACTTCCCAAACCTCTGTGTATATATAATATATAACACTGTATTATATATTATATATGTAGTTTTCCTAAACCTCTGTATATATAATATGTAACACTGTATAATATGTAATATAAAGAGTTCTCCCTACATCCAAAACCCTTTTATACTGTATATAATATATAACACTGTATAACATATACTATAAAACACTGTATAATATATAATATATAACACTTCATAACACATAATATATAACACTGTATAACACATAATATAAAACACTTCATAACACATAATATAAAACACTGTATAGCATATACTATAAAACACTGTATAACACATAATATACAACACTTCATAACACATAATATATAACACTGTATAACACATAATATATAACACTTCATAACACATAATATATAACACTGTATAACACATAATATAAAACACTTCATAACACATAATATAAAGCACTGTATAACATATACTATAAAACAATGTATAACACATAATATATAACACTTCATAACACATAATATATAACACTGTATAACACATAATATATAACACTGTATAACACATAATATAAAACACTTCATAACACATAATATAAAACACTGTATAACATATACTATAAAACACTGTATAACACATAATATATAACACTTCATAACACATAATATATAACACTGTACAACACATAATATATAACACTGTATAACATATAATATATAGAGTTTTCCCTACTTCCAAAACCTCTTTATATATTATATAATATAAACAATATACAGTTTCCCCTACTTCCCAAAACTCCTTATATATTATATGATATAAACAATGTAGAGTTTCCCCTACTTCCAAAACCTTCTTATATATTATATAATATAAACAACATAGAGTTTCCCCTACTTCCAAAACCTCTTTATATATTATATAATATAAACAATGTAGAGTTTCCCCTACTTCCAAAACCTCCTTATTCATAAACATAACATATAATATATAGAGGGTCCCCTACTTCCCAAACCTTTAAATATAGTATACAATATATGATGTATACAGAGCCCCTACTTCCCAAACCTTTTAATATAATATCAAATAAAAAATATATATAGAGGTTCCCCTACTTCCCAAACCTTTATAGAGGTTCCCCTAATTCCCAAACCTTCAAAAAATAATATACAATATATGATATATATATAGAGGTTCCACTTCTTCCAAAACATTTAAATACAAGAAGAAAAAAACGGAATATATAGAGAGGTTTCCCTACTTTCCAAGCCTTTAAATATAATTCCAAATATACGATATATATAGAGGTTCCCCTAATTACCAAACATGTAAATATAATAAACAATATATGATATTTATAGAGTTTTCCCTACTTCCCAAACCTTTAAATCTGATATAAAATATATGATATATATAGAGGTTCCCCTACTTCCCAAACCTTTATAGAGGTTCCCCTAATTACCAAACATTTAAATATGATAAACAATATATGATATATATAGAGGTTCCCCTACTTCCCAAACCTTTAAACATACTATAAGAATATTATATTTATAGAGGTTCCCCTACTTCCCAAACCTTTAAAAATAATGTACAATATATGATATGTGGCATATAGAGGTTCCCCTCCTTCCCAAACCTCTTTATATATGTAGTATACTGTAATATATAATATGTATATCAAACCTGCTATCCTCTGCAAAATACACCTGTCATATATATAACATATAATATATATAAGTACAAATAATTAAATATCAAATATATGATATATGGCATATGCTATCCTCTGCGAAACACACCTGTCATATATATAATATATAATATACATAAGTACAAATAATTATATATCAAATATATGATATATGGCATATGCTATCCTCTGCGAAACAAACGTACTTATATATAATAATATTGGATACCGGTACATATTTGATATATATAATTGATACATCAAAATATATCACATATAAGTATATATACTGTGAAACAAGCCAGTTTACATATCTCTCTCTCTCTCTCTATATATATATATAATTATATATATACTGTGAAAACAAGCCAGTTTACATATCTATCTATCTCTCTCTCTATATATAAGTATATACTGTGAAACAAGCCAGTTTACATATCTATCTATCTCTCTCTCTATATATAAGTATATATACTGTGAAACAAGCCAGTTTACATATCTCTCTCTCTCTCTCTATATATATATATATAAGTATATATACTGTGAAACAAGCCAGTTTACATATCTATCTCTCTCTCTATATATATATAAGTATATATACTGTGAAACAAGCCAGTTTACATATCTCTCTCTCTCTCTCTATATATATATATATAGTATATATACTGTGAAACAAGCCAGTTTACATATCTATCTATCTCTCTCTCTATATATAAGTATATATACTGTGAAACAAGCCAGTTTACATATCTCTTTCTCTCTCTCTCTCTATATATATAAGTATATATACTGTGAAACAAGCCAGTTTACATATCTATCTATCTCTCTCTCTATATATAAGTATATATACTGTGAAACAAGCCAGTTTACATCTCTCTCTCTCTCTCTATATATAATATATATACATAAGTATATATACTGTGAAACAAGCCAGTTTACATATCTATCTATCTCTCTCTCTATATATAAGTATATATACTGTGAAACAAGCCAGTTTACATATCTCTCTCTCTCTCTATATATATATATATATATTATTCTGTATATATACTGTGAAACAAGCCAGTTTACATATTATCTCTCTCTCTCTCTATATATATATATATAAGTATATATACTGTGAAACAAAGCCAGTTTACATATTCTATCTCTCTATCTCTCTCTATATATATATATATAGTATATATACTGTGAAACAAGCCAGTTTACATATCTATCTCTCTCTCTCTCTATATTATTAAGTATATATACTATATAAGTGAAACAAGCCAGTTACATTATCTCCTATCTATATATATATAATAGTATATATACTGTGAAACAAGCCAGTTTACATATCTTCTATCTCTCTCTCTTTCTCTATATATATCTATATATAAGTATATATACTGTGAAACAAGCCAGTTTACATATCTATCTATCTCTCTCTCTATATATAAGTATATATACTGTGAAACAAGCCAGTTTACATATCTATCTCTCTCTCTCTCTATATATAAGTATATAATGTACTGTGAAAACAAGCCAGTTTACATATCTCTCTCTCTCTCTCTATATATATATATATAAGTATATACTGTGAAACAAGCCAGTTTACATATCTCTCTCTCTCTCTCTCTCTATATATATAGTATATATACTGTGAAACAAGCCAGTTTACATATCTATCTATCTCTCTCTATATATATAAGTATATATACTGTGAAACAAGCCAGTTTACATATCTATCTCTCTCTCTCTCTATATATATATATATAAGTATATATACTGTGAAACAAGCCAGTTTACATATATCTCTCTCTCTCTCTCTATATATATAGTATATAAGTATATATACTGTGAAACAAGCCAGTTTACATATCTATCTATCTCTCTCCTATATAAGTATATATACTCTCTCTCTCTCTCTCTATATATATAAGTATATATACTGTGAAACAAGCCAGTTTAACATATCTCTCTCTCTCTATATATATATAAGTATATATACTGTATAATACTGAAACAACCAGTTTACATATCTATCTATCTCTCTCTATATATATAAGTATATATACTGTGAAAACAAGCCAGTTTACATATCTCTCTCTCTCTCTCTCTATATATATATATATATATACAAGTATATATATAAATAGTATATTACTGTGAAACAAGCCAGTTTACATATCTATCTATCTCTCTCTATATATATAAGTATATATACTGTGAAACAAGCCAGTTTACATCATCTCTCTCTCTCTCTCTCTAATATATATATAAGTATATATACTGTGAAACAAGCCAGTTTACATATCTATCTCTCTCTCTATATATATATATATATAGTATATATACTGTGAAACAAGCCAGTTTAACATATCTCTCTCTCTCTCTCTATATATATATATATATAAAGTATATATACTGTGAAACAAGCCAGTTACATATCTATCTATCTCTCTCTATATATATAAGTATATATACTGTGAACAAGCCAGTTTACATCTCTCTCTCTCTCTCTCTCTCTATATATATAATATATATAATATATATACTGTGAAACAAGCCAGTTTACATATCTATCTATCTCTCTCTCTATATATATATATATAAGGTATATATACTGTGAAACAAGCCAGTTTACATATCTCTCTCTCTCTCTCTCTATATATATATATAATATATGTGGTGAAACAAGCCAGTTTAACATATCTCTCTATCTCTCTCTCTGCATATATATATATAATAAGTATATATACTGTGAAACAAGCCAGTTTACATATATCTCTCTCTCTTATATATATATAAGTATATATACTGTGAAACAAGCCAGTTTTACATATCTATCTATCTCTCTCTATATATATAAGTATATATACTGTGAAACAAGCAGTTTACATATCTATCTATCTCTCTCTATATATATAATCTGTATAATTCTCCTTCTCTATATTTACTATTAAACAAGCCAGTTTACTCTCTCTATATATATAATAATATATATACTGTGAAACAAGCCAGTTTACATATCTAATCTCTCTCATCTCTCTCATATATATAATATATATATATATAATATATATACTGTGAAAGCTGTGAACAAGCCCAGTTTAACATATCTATCTATCTCTCTCTATAATAATATAAGTATATATAACTGTGAACAAGCCAGTTTACATATCTCTCTCTCTCTCTCTTATATATATATATAGTATATATACTGTGAAAAACAAGCCAGTTTACTATATCTCTCTATTATATATATAAGTATATATACTGGTGAAACAAGCCAGTTTACGATATCTATCTATCTCTCTCTATATATATATAAGTATATATACTGTGAAACAAGCCAGTTTACATAATCTAGATCTCTCTCTCTCTATATATATATAAAGTATATATACTGTGAAACAAGCCAGTTTACATATCTATCTATCTCTCTCTATATATATAAAGTATATATAACTGTGAAACAAGCCAGTTACATATCTATCTCTCTCTCTCTATATATATAAGTATATATATACTGGTGAAACAGCCAGTTTACATATCTATCTCTCTCTCTCTATATATATATATAAGTATATATACTGTGAAACAAGCCAGTTTACCTATCTATCTCCTCTCTCTCTATATATTATAGTATAAGTATTATCTACTGTGAAACAAGCCAGTTTTACATATCTCTCTCTCTCTCTCTCTATAATATATATAGTATATATACTGTGAAACAAGCCAGTTTTACATATCTATCTCTCTCTCTATATATAATTTAGTATTATATGGTGAAACGTTTTACATTATATAAATATTATAAGTATATATAACTGTGAAACAAGCCTAGTTTACATATCTCTTCCTCTTCTCTATATAATATATATAATACTGTGAAACAGCCAGTTTACATATTCTCTCTCTCTCTATATATATATATATATAAGTATATATACTGTGAACAAGCCAAGTTTACATATCTCTCATCCTCTATATAGTAAGGTATAATATACTGTGAAACAAGCCAGTTTACATATCTCTCTCTCTCTCTATGTATATCATATATATATATAGTATATATACTGTGAAACAAGCAGTTTACATATCTTCTCTCTCTTCTCTATATATATAGCATATATACTGTGAAACAAGCCAGTTTAGGTAGTGAAAACAACCCCAGTTTACTATCTCTCTCTCTCTTCTCATCTATATATATATAATAAGTATATATACTGTGAAACAAGCCAGTTTACATATCTATATACTGTGAAACAAGCAGTTACATCTCTCTCTTCTCTCTCTCTATATATATATATATAATATATACTGGTGAAACAATCCAGTTTACATATCTATCTCTCTCTCTCTATATATTAATATATATACTGTGAAACAAGCAGTTTACATATATTCTCTCTCTCCTCTATATATATAAGTATATATGTGAACAAGCCAGTTACATATCTATCTATCTATCTATATATATTAAGTATAAGAAACAAGCCAGTTTACATATCTCTCTCTCTCTCTATATATATATTAAGTATTCATATACTGTGAAACAAGCCAGTTTACATATCTATCTCTCTCTCTATATATATAAGTATATATACTGTGAAACAAGCAGTTTAATATTCTCTCTCTCTCTCTCTATATATATATAAGTATATATACTGTGAAACAAGCCAGTTTACATATCTATCTCTCTCTTATATATATAGTAAGTATACGTGAAACAAGCCAGTTTACATATTCTCTCCCTCTCTATATATATATTATATAAGTAATATATATCTGTGAAACAAAGCCAGTTTACATATCTCCTCTCTCTATATATATATATAAGTATAATATACTGTGAAACAAGCCAGTTTACATATCTCTCTCTCTCTCTATATATATAAGTATATATACTGTGAAACAAGCCAGTTTACATATCTATCTATCTCTCTCTCTATATATAAGTATATATACTGTGAAACAAGCCAGTTTACATATCTCTCTCTCTCTCTTATATATATATATAAGTATATATATGTGAAACAAGCCAGTTTACATATCTATCTATCTATCTCTCTCTATATATATAAGTATATGGATACTTTAACATTATATCTCTCTCTCTCTCTCCTTATATATATAATATATACTGTGTGAAACAAGCCAGTTTACATATCTATCTATCTCTCTCTATATAATAAGTATAATATACTGTGAAACAAGCCAGTTTACATATATCTATCTCTTCTCTATATATATATATAAGTATATATACTGTGAAACAAGCCAGTTACATATCTCTCTCTATATATATATATATATATATAAGTATATACACTGTGAAACAAGCCAGTTTACATTCTATCTATCTTCTCTATATATATAAGTATATATACTGTGAAACAAGCCAGTTTACATATCTATCTATCTCTCTCTATATATATAAGTATATATACTGTGAAACAAGCCAGTTTACATATCTCTCTCTCTCTCTCTCTCTCGTATATATATATATATATATATAAGTATAATAAACATATATATCTGATATGCTATCCACTGTGAAACAACCCTGTTTATTCGAACAGGTGGATGGCGGGTGCTGTGAGACAGAGGATGGTGCTCGAGACATTTGCAAGCACTTAGCTGAGAAATTATCAGGTGGTGTCGTGGTGGTGGAGAGGTAGTGGGGTTGTTATGTTGGTGGTTGTGGTGGTGGTGGGTGTCGTGGTGGTGGTGGTGTGGTGGTGGGGTTGGTGTGATGGTACTGGTGGTAGAGTGGGTGATGGTAGGATTGTGGTGGTAGTGGGGTGTGGTGGTGGGGTGTGTTGGTAGTGTGTGTGACGGTGGGGTGGTGGTGCCGCTTGCAGGATTTGGATTGGTAGACCTGGTGGATGGTGGGTGCTGTGGTGTTGAGGTTGTAGTGGTGTGGTGTGGTGTGGTGTGGTGTGGTGTGGTTTGGTGTGGTGTGGTGTGTGTGGTGTGTGTGGTGTGGTGTGGTGTGGTGTGGTGTGGTGTGGAATGGTGAGGTTGTGCCATGTCAAGCTTTGGATTGGATGAACCTGGTGGGTGGTGGGTGCTGTGGTGTTTGAGGTTGTAGTGTGTGGTGTTGGTTTGGTGTGGTGTGGTGTGGTGTGGTTGTGGTGTGGTTGTGCCGTGTCAAGCTTTGGATTGATGAACCTGGGGGGTGGTGGGTGCTGTGAGACTGAAGGTGTGTGTGTGGTGTTGTGGTGTGTGTGTGTGAATGATGGATGCTGTGAGACAGAAGATGTGTGTGTGTGTGTGGGTTTGTGTGTGTGTGTGTGTGGTGTGTTTGTGTGTGTGTGGATGGTGGGTGCTGTGAGACAGAAGATGTGTGTGGTTTGGTGGTTTGTGCATTGTGTGTGATGTGCGTGTGTGGTGTGGCCTTGTGGTGAGTGTGGTGGGGTGCTGGTCACAGAGATAGAATATGTGCGTATGTGTGGGTTTGTGTGTATGCGGTGTGTGTGTGGTGTACTTGTGTGTGTGTGGATGGTGGGTGCTGTGAGACAGAAGATGTGTGTGGTTTTGTGTGTTTGTGCGTGTGTGTGATGTGCGTGTGTGGTGTGTTTGTGTGAGTGTGGTGGTGGGTGCTGTGAGAAAGAATATGTGCGTATGTGTGGGTTTGTGTGTATGTGGTGTGTGTGTGGTGTTTGTGTGGTGTGTGTGAGAGTGTGGTGGTGGGTGCTGTGAGACAGAAGATGTGTGTATGTGTGGGTTTGTGCATGTGTGTGGTGTGTGTGTGTGAGTGTGGTGGTGGGTGCTGTGAGACAGGAGATGGAGCTCGTGACATTTTCAAGCACTTAGCTGAGAAATTATCAGGTGGGTGTGATGGTAGGTGAGGTGGTGGTGTGATGGTGGTGGTGGGGTTGTGGTGTTAGTGGTGGTGGTGTGGTTGTAGTGGTGGTGGGTTTGTGGTGTTAGTGGTGTGTGGTGTGGGAGTGTGGTTGTGTGGTGTGGTGGTGGTGTGGTGGTGGTGTTGCAAGTTTTGCTCGTAGACCTGGTGGATGGTGGTGATCCAATTATGGGAGATACAGGTCGTAACATTTGCAAGCACTTAGCTGATAAATGATCAGGTGGGTGGTTTGGTGGTGTGGTGGTGGTGGTGGTGGGATTGTGGTGTGGTGGGTGTGGTGTTAGTGGAGTGGTGGTGCCGTTTGCAAGCTTTGGCTTGATACGGCTGGTGGATGGTGGTGGTGTGGTGGTGGTGGTGGGATTGTGGTGTGGTGGTAGTGGAGTGGTGGTGCCGTTTGCAAGCTTTGGCTTGATACGGCTGGTGGATGGTGGTGGTGTGGTGGTGGTGGTGGTATTGTGGTGTGGTGGGTGTGGAGTGGTGGTGGAGTGGTGGTGCCATTTGCAAGCTTTGGCTTGATACGGCTGGTGGATGGTGGTGGTGTGGTGGTGGTGGTGGTATTGTGGTGTGGTGGGTGTGGTTTAGTGGAGTGGTGGTGCCGTTTGCAAGCTTTGGCTTGATACGGGCTGGTGATTGGTGGTGGTGTGGGTGGTGGTGGAAGTGGTGTGGTGGGTGTGGTCGTTAGGGAGGATGGTGCTGCCGTTTGCAAGCTTTGGCTGGATACGGCTGGTGGATGGTGGTTGGTTGTGGTGGTGGTGGGGGATTGTGGTGTGGTGGGTGTGTTAGTGGAGTGGTGGTGCCGTTTGCAAGCTTTGGTTGATACGGCTGGTGGATGGTGGTGTGTGTGGTGTGTGGTGGTGAGTGCATGTGGGTGATGTGTGGTGTGGAGTGGTTGTATGTGCCGTTTGCAAGCTTTGGCTTGATACGGCTGGTGGATGGTGGTGGTGTGGTGGTGGTGGTGGGATTGTGGTGTGGTGGGTGTGTGCGAGTGGTGTGCCGTTTGCAAGCTTTGGCTTGATACGGCTGGTGTGGTGGTGGTGGTGTGTGGTGGTGGGATTGTGGTGTGGTGGGTGTGGTGTTAGTGGAGTGGTGGTGCCGTTTGCAAGCTTTGGCTTGATACGGCTGGTGGATGGTGGTGGTGTGGTGGTGGTGGTGGGATTGTGGTGTGGTGGGTGTGGTGTTAGTGGAGTGTGGTGCCCAGGTTTGCAAGCTTTTGGCTTGATACGGCTGGTGGGATGGTGCGTGGTGTGGTGGTGGTGGTGGGATTGTGGTGTGGGTGGGTGTGGTGTTAGTGGAGTGGTGGTGCGTTTGTCAAAAAGGGCTTTTTGGCTGATGACGCTACGGGTGGATGGTGGTGGGGGTGCTGGTGGTGTGGGATTGGGATTGTGGTGTGGTGGTTGTGGTGTGTTAGTGGAGTGGTGGTGCCATTGTTTTTGCAAGCTTTGGGCTTGATACGGCTGTGGATGGTGTGGTGTGGTGTGTGGTCGGTGGGATTGTGGTGTGGGTTTGTGGTGTAGTGGAGTGGTGTGGCCGATGCAAGCTTTGGCTTTGGATACGGCTGGTGGATGGTGGTGGTGTGGTGGTGGTGGTCGGGATTGGTGGTGTGGTGGGGTGTGTGTTAGTGGAGTGTGGTGGTGAAGCTGCTTGATTACGGTGGTGGATGGTGGTGGTGTGGTGGTGGTGGGGGATTGTGGTGCTGGTGGAGTGTGGTGTTAGTGCGAGTGGAGCGGTGCTTTTGCGCAACTTGGCTTGATACGGCTGGTGGATGGTGGTGGGGATGGTGTGTTGGTGGTGGTGGGCTGGGATTGTGGTGTGGTGGGTGGGAGTGGTGGTGCCGTTTGCATAGCTTTGGCTGGATACGGCTGGTGGATGGTGGTGGTCGTGGTGGTGGTGGTGGGATTGTGGTGTGTGGGTGGGTGTGGTGTTGTGGAGTGGTGGGTGGTGCAGTTGCAAGCTTTGGCTTGATAGCGGCTGGTGCGATGGTGGTGGTGTGGTGGTGGGGTGGGATTGTGGTGCGTGGGGGGTGTGGTGTGTAGTGGAGGTAGTGGTAGCTTTGGAGTGCGGGCGTTTGCTGGGCTTGATATATGTATGGTGTGTGAGGTTGGTTGAGTGGGTGGGA
>JAJSRW010000980.1:25000-30000 GCA_022414725.1 Microglena sp. YARC
TGAAAATAGAATAGCATAAGACACGGCAGCACGGGCCGCTTTTGAAGCACACAATGTGAGTTGTAAAAAATAATATACGGGTAAAATGAAATAAAATAAAATAAATAATATAATTAATGAACGCATGAGATATGGCTGCACGAGCCGCTTTTGAAGCCCACAAGGTGAGTTGTGAAACAGAAACACAGATAAAATGTATACATAAAATAAAATAAAATAAATAAAGAAACGTTAGCCATGACAGCAGGGGCCGCTTTTGAAGTACACGAGGTAAGTTGTAAAACAGAAACACGGGTAAAATAAATAAATAAATAAAAATAATAAATAATATACATTAATGAACGCATAAGACACGGCAGCACGGGCTGCTCTTGAAGCCCACGAGATGAGTTGTGAAACGTAAAACAAAAAGTAAAGATATTAATAAGAAAAACAAAATGAAAATAGACCAGCAGAAGGTTAGTTGTAGACAAAAAACAAGAATGAAGATGAACATAAAAATATAAATATAATATAATATAAATATAATATAATATAATATAATATAATATAATATAATATAATATAATATAAATATAATATGATATAATATAATATGATGTAATATAATATATATAAAATATAATATAAATATAATGTAATAATATATAATATAAATATAATGTAATATAAATAAAAATATAATATAATATAACAGCAGTTACTTGGCATCACGGGCCGCTTTTAAAGCACACAATCTGAGTTGTGAAAAGAAGAACACGGGTAAAATAAATACATAAAATATAATAAATAAGTACAACATAAGACATGGAAGCACGCGCCGCTTTTGAAGCCCACAATGTGAGTTGTAAAACAGAAACATAGATAAATTAATAAAATAAATACAATTATATATATTAAAAAACGGTATATTAAAAAAAACGATATATTAAAAAACTTCCATGTGCCGCTTTTGAAGCTCAAAAGTGAGTTGTCAAACAGAAACACAGATAAAATAATTGAATACAAATCACAACAACCACCACTACCACTACCACCACCACATCCACCAACACTAATCATACCACTCCCTTTTCGTTGCTTCCAGACATCAGCAGACAAGGCCGCACATGGAAGAGCGGCCACCATCGTGCATAAAACTGGGAGGGGTGCAAAACCTCAACCACCACCATCTCAGCCGCCACCACCACCACCACCACCACCACTACCACCGCTACAACAACCACCACCACCATCACAACCACCACCACCACCACTAACAGTACCACTCCCTGTGTGTTGCTTCCAGATGTCAGCAGACAAGGCCGCCGATCACGAACACCCACCACTGTGCAAACACTGGGAGGGGTACAAAATGTCAACCACAACCACCTCAACCACCACCATCTCAGCCACCATCACCACAACCACCACTACCACCACCACCACCACCACCACGACCATCACCATCACAACAACCTCCACTACCTCCACCACCTCCACCACCACCAACACTAATCCTACCACTCCCTGTGTGTCGCTTCCAGATATCAGCAGACAAGGCTGCACATGGGAGAGCACCCACCATCGTGCGAAACCTGGGAGGGGGCGGCTCAAAGGTAAGGTCGCTAAACTAGTTCATGAATGGCACTGGTACTAGAACTCACACCCACACCCACACCCACACCCATACCTACTCTCACTCTCACACTCACTCCCACACTCACACTCACACTGGCACTAGTTCTGAGACAGGGGCTGGGAGAGCACCCACCATTATACAACATCTGGGAGGTACACCGGTCAATACACTACTGTATGAATGACAATGATACTAGAACTCACACCCACTCACACTCACACTCACTCCCACACTCACACCCACTCCCACACTCACACTGGCACTAGTACTGGGACAGGGGCTGGGAGAGCACCCACCATTGTACGAACCCTGGGAGGGGGGCGGCTCAAAGGTAAGGTCGTTACACTAGTTCATGAATGGCACTAGTACTAGAACTCACACCCACACCCACACCCATACACACTCTCACTCCCACACTCACACTCACACACATACTCACACTCACGCCCACACCCACACTCACACCCACACCCACACTCACACACATACTCACGCACATACTCACACTCACACACACACCCACACTCACACACATACTCACACTCACACTCACACTCACACCCACACCCACACCCACACCCACACCCACACTCCCACACATACTCAAACACATACTCACACTCACACTCACACTCACACTCACACTCACTCTCACACTCACACTCACTCTCACACTCACAATCACACTCACACTCACACTCACTCTCACACTCACACTCACTCTCACACTCACACTCACACTCACACTCACACTCACACCCACACTCACACACATACTCAAACACAAACTCACACTCACAATCACAATCAACACACACACACACCACACACACACACACACACACACACACACAAATACACAAAAAACGCATCCCAACCCCACACAACCCATCTTGCACTAGCAGTGAGCTTGATTGCACACAACCCATTGCAGGATGTTCATTTAGGCAACTTTATGTATACATTCCATTCATCTAGTAGACCCCACCCTGCCACTGTCCCATCTCCCCCACCCCCACCACACCACACCTCCACCACACCACACCACACCACACCACACCCACACCACACCACACCACCACCATTTCACACCACACCACACCACCGCACACCACCGCAACACCACACCACACCACACCACACCACACCACACCACACCACACCGCACCGCACCGCACCGCACCGCAACACCACCACACCGCACCGCACCGCACCACAACACAACACAGCACACCACACCACAACACAACACAACACAACACACCACAACACAACACTACACACCACACAACACCACACCACACAACCACACCACACCACACCACACCACCACCACCATTTCGCACCTACCCACGCCCTCCTAGCACTGAGCTTGATTGCACACAACCCATGGCAGGATGTCCACTTAGGCAACTTTATGTATACATTCCATCCATCTAATAGACCCAACCCTGCCACTGTCCCACACACACCACCCACACCTCCACCCCCTCCACACACACTCCTCCTCCCACTCTACCCCACCCACCCACCACCCACCCACCCACCACCACAAGCTTACACCAACAAACTCACACCCACAAACACAAACACACACACAAACACCGCACACACACCCCATCTTGCACTGGCACTGAGCTGGATTGTCCACGACCCATTGTATGATGTCCACTTAGGCAGTAACATGTATACCTTCCATTCATATAATAGATCCCACCACCACTACCACACCCAAACACCCACCCCCCTCCCAACCCACCCACCACATCTGGCACTGGCACTGGCACTGAGCTTGACTGCACACAACCAGTCCAGGCAGTTCACTTAGCCAACTCCAGCGTTTCCAGTGGTGGCAAGGAGCTAATAGACCCCCCCAAAACACACACACCACTACCACTACCCCCCCCCCCCCTCACCCCCTCCCCCCACCCCCCCCCACCTGCCACTGGCACTGAGCTTGACTGCGCACAACCCGTTGCAGGATGTTCACTTAGACAATTTCAGTGTATCCAATGGTGGGAAGGAGCTAATAGAAGACGCAACCGTGACCTTAGCTTTTGGTCGCAGATATGGACTTGTCGGTCGCAACGGTACAGGTGCGGGTCTGGCTTGTGTGTTGTGTGAGAAGGGCATCCTTCAGGCAATCTGTATGCATTTTTTATGTTGAATAAGAATGCGTTTTTTTATTTTATTTAATTTGATTTGATTTTATTTAATTATTGGTGGGAAGAATCTAATAGAAGACGCAACCATGACCTTAGCTTTCGGTCGTAGATATGGACTTGTCGGGCGCAACGGGACAGGTGCGGGTCTGGCTTGTGTGTTGTGTGAGAAGCGCTTCCCCGGGGGGCTTCTCTCAGGCCATCCTGCATTTTTTTTAGTATCAATGGTGGGAAGGAGCTAATAGGAGATGCAACCGTGACCTTAGCTTCCAGTCGCAGATATGGACTGGTCGGTTGCAACGGGACAGGTTGGTGTAGTGTGAAGGGCTCCCTTCAGGCATCATGTCTGCAATTGTAGTGTATTGTATTCGATTAAAATGGCATGTTTTATTTTATTTTATTTTATTTTGTTTTGTTTTGTTTTATTTATCTCATATTGTCATTTTATTTTATTTCGTTTCGTTGTTGTTTTATTTATCTCATATTGTCATTTTATTTTATTTCGTTGTTGTTTTATTTATCTCATATTGCCATTTAATTTTATTTATTTCGTTTTGTTTTATTTATCTCATATTGTCATTTATTGTATTTCGTTTTGTTTTGTTTTATTTATCTCATATTGTCATATAATTTTATTTATTTCGTTTTGTTTTGTTTTATTTATCTCATATTGTCATTTTATTTTATAAATGGTGGGAAGGAGCTAATAGAAGACGCAACCGTGACTTTGGCCTTTGGTCGCAGATATGGCCTTGTCCGTCGCAACGGAATAGGTGTGGGTCTATCATTGAAATCACACCACCACCTACTGCCTTAGTCTACCCTGCTGCGTGTGTCATGGCAGCCTAGCTCTACCACCACCTACCTTCACCCACCACACACCACACACATACCTACACCCTTATACATCCACTTTCCACCCACCACTTACGAACCACCATCTACCTTCACCCACCACCCAACACCTACCTTCACCTGCCACCCACCACCCACATCCCTCCAACCACCACCCACCACCTTCATACCTCCAACCACCATTACCTCCTGCCTCAGGCAAGTCTACCCTGCTGCGTGTCATGTCAGCCTAGCTCTACCACCACCTACCTTCACTCTCCACCCTCCACACACATACCTTCACCCTCATCCCTCCACCCACCACCCACCACCTTCATACCTCCACCCACCACCACCTCCTGCCTCAGGCAAGTCTACCCTGC
>JAJSRW010000980.1:35000-51842 GCA_022414725.1 Microglena sp. YARC
GGGTGTGGATAAGGGTTAAATTTATAATTTAATTGTATTTGAAATTTAAAATTGTATTCAAATACATGGACTAGTTGGAGGACGTGTGGCCCACAGGGTACTTCCATTGACCAAATTGGCCAGCGCTTTAGCGCACTTGAAAAACAAAAACTGCGCTTTTTAGTGCAAAAAGCACAAAAATGCTTGCTGCGCCCACAGAGAGTTGCAAAAACTGCGCGAAACACGCAGTGGGGCTCAAAAAGGCAGCGCGCCAGCGCGCAAAAGCGCGCGCTTGGAAGTACCCTGGTGGCCCATTTCCTTGAGCCCAGACCCTTGTCTGCTGATGAATGTTGCCTCCGACGTTTATCTGCACAGAGAATCCATTGCCTCCTCTACCAGCATTCCTGCCACTGAAGGAGTCCCTACTGCCTGGAGGGTGATAATAAAGCATGACATTATTATACAAATAGGGGGGCCGTAACACTGATTATGACACTGATTATGACACTGATGATGACACTGATTATGACACTGATTATGACACTGATTATGACACTTACTATGACACTGATTATGACACTGATTATGACACTGATGATGACACTGATGATGACACTTACTATGACACTGATTATGACACTTACTATGACACTGATTATGACACTGATTATGACACTGATTATGACACTTACTATGACACTGATTATGACACTTACTATGACACTGATTATGACACTGATTATGACACTGATTATGACACTGATGATGACACTGATTATGACACTGATTATGACACTGATGATGACACTGATGATGACACTTATTATGACACTGATGATGACACTGATGATGACACTGATGATGACACTGATTATGACACTGATGATGACACTGATGATGACACTGATTATGACACTGATTATGACACTGATCATGACACTTATTATGACGTTTATCTGCACAGAGAATCCATTGCCTCCTCTACCAGCATTCCTGCCACTGAAGGAGTCCCTACTTCCTGGAGGGTGATACTAAAGCATGACATTATTATACAAATAGGGGGGCCGTAACACTGATTATGACACTGATTATGACACTTACTATGTCTGCCATGGTGGCTTTTTCCAGCTGCGGCGTGCAGGAGGGTCCCCTTCACACCGCGCCCCTCCAGACGTTATCTTGTTTTACTAGGAAGAGGATGTGTGGGCCATTTCCCTTAAGGTCCTTGTCTGCTGATGAACTAGGCTTGTTCAAAAGTTTTAATTAATCATTCAGGCCAGTAACTTTCTTAAACCACACAGGTATACTGACTAACTGACTAACTAACTAACTAACTAACTAACTAACTAACTAACTAACTTACTCACTCACTCACTCACTCACTCACTCACTCACTCACTCACTCACTCACTCACTAACTTACTTACTTACTTACTTACTTACTTACTTACTTACTCACTCACTAACTAACTAACTAACTAACTAACTAACTAACTTACTAACTTACTCACTCACTCACTCACTCACTAACTAACTAACTTACTCACTCACTCACTCACTCACTCACTCACTCACTCACTCACTCACTCACTCACTCACTCACTCTCACTAACTAACTAACTAACTAACTAACTAACTAACTAACTAACTAACTAACTAACTAACTAACCAACTGACTAACTAACTAACTAACTAACTAACTAACTAACTAACTTACTAACTAACTAACTTACTAACTAACTTACTTACTTACTAACTTACTAACCAACCAACCAACCAACCAACCAACCAACCAACCAACCAACCAACCAACTGCCAGATCCTCCACGTAGAGCAAGAGATAGTGGGAGATGACACAACGGTTATTGGCTCAGTGTTGGCGTGCGATACTGAGCGCTCAGAGTTGCTGGAGCAGGAGGAGGAGATTTTGTCACAACTGAACAAGGTAAGCTGATTTGGTGGGGGTGGGGTGGTGGCAGTGGTGGTGGTGGTGGAGGTGGGGGGTTTGGGGTGGTAGCCCCAGTGGTGGTGGTGGTGGTATTGTTGGTGTGCGATACTGAGCGCACGGAGTTGTTGAAGTAGGAGATTTTGTCACAACTCAGCAAGGTAAGCTAATTTGGTGGGGGGTAGGGCGGGGGTCATGGGGGGGATGATGGAGTGGTGGCGTTCTTGTTGGCGGTTGGGGTGTGTGTGTGGGGGGGGGGAGTACACCAGTGGTGGTGGTGGTGGTGGTAGTATTGGCGTGCAATACTGGGCGCTCAGAGTTGCTGAAGCAGGAGGAGGAGATTTTGTCGCAGCTGAACAAGGTAAGCTAACTTAGTGGTGTGTGTGGTGGTGGCAGTGGTGGTGGTGGTGGAAATGGGGGTTGTGCTGGCCTTGGGGGTGGCAGTGGGGGTTGTTATGATGGGGTGGTGGCAGTGGTGGTGCTGGCGGTGGTAGTAGTGGAGTGCGATACTGAGCGCTCAGAGTTGGTGAAGCAGGAGGAGGAGATTTTGTCGCAGCTGAACCAGGTAAGCTGATTTTGTGGCGGTTGTGGGACCATTTTTTGTGGAGGTTGTGGAGGCGGTGGTGGTGGTGGTGGTGGTGGTATGTGTGTGTGTGTGTGTGTGGGGGGGGGGGGGGGGGGTAGTTTTTGCGTGCGATACTGAGCGCTCAGAGTTGCTGAAGCAGGAGGAGGAGATTTTGTCGCAGCTGAACAAGGTAAGCTAATTTAGTGGTGTGTGTGGTGGTGGCAGTGGTGGTGGTGGTGGAGGTGGGGTTGATGTGCTAGGGGTGGCATTGGTATTGGCGGCGGTAGTGGCGGTGGAGGTGGAGGTAGGTGGCGGCGGTAGTGGGTAGGCGGCGGTGGAGGTGGAGGTAGGTGGCGGCGGTAGTGGCGGTGGAGGAGATTTTGTCACAACTGAACGAGGTGAGCTGATTTTGTGGCGGTTGTGGGACCAGCTTTTGTGGAGGTTGTGGTGGTGGTGGTGGCGGTGGTGGTATGCCAGGGGCGGCATTGGCGGTGGTGGTGGTGGTGGTTGTTGTGTTGGCATGCGATACTGAGCGCTCAGAGTTATTGAAGCAGGAGATTTTGTCACAACTTAACAAGGTAAGCTAATTTGGTGGGGGTGGGTGGTGGCAGTGGTGGTGGTGGTGGAGGTGGGGGGTTTGGGGTGGTGGCCCCAGTGGTGGTGGTGGTGGTGGTATTGTTGGTGTGCGATACTGAGCGCACAGAGTTGTTGATGCAGGAGATTTTGTCACAACTTAACAAGGTAAGCTAATTTGGTGGGGGTAGGGCAGGGGTCATGGGGGGGATGATGGAGTGGTGGCGTTCTTGTTGGCGGTTGGGGTGTGTGGGGGGGGGGGGGAGTGCACCAGTGTTTGTGGTGGTGGTGGTAGTATTGGCGTGCAATACTGGGCGCTCAGAGTTGCTGAAGCAGGAGGAGGAGATTTTGTCGCAGCTGAACAAGGTAAGCTAACTTAGTGGTGTGTGTGGTGGTGGCAGTGGTGGTGGTGGTGGAAATGGGGGTTGTGCTGGCCTTGGGGGTGGCAGTGGGGGTTGTTATGATGGGGTGGTGGCAGTGGTGGTGTTGGCGGTGGTAGTATAGGCGTGCAATACTGAGCGCTCAGAGTTGCTGAAGCAGGAGGAGGAGATTGTGTCACAACTGAACAAGGTAAGATAATTTGGAGGTGGTTGTGGCAGTAGTGGCCGAGGTGGGGTTGGGGGTTGGGATGGTGGCCCCAGTGGTGGTGGTGGTGGTGGTGGTATTGTTGGTGTGCGATACTGAGCGCACAGAGTTGTTGAAGCAGGAGATTGTTTTACAACTGAACAAGGTAAGATAATTTAGTGATGGTTGTGGCTTTGGTGGCGGAAGAGGTGGGGTTGGGGTTGGGGTGGTGGTGGTGGTGGTATTGTTGGTGTGCGATACTGAGTGCTCAGAATTGCTGAAGCATGAGGAGGATAGTGTGTCACGGCTGAACAAGGTTAGATAAGGTGGTTGTGGCAGTGGTGGCGGAGGAGGTGGGGGTGGAGGTGGGGTTGGGGGTTGGGGTGGCGTATGGGGTTGGGGTGGTGGCAGCAGTGATGGTGGCGGTGGTAGTGTTGGTGTGCGATACTGAGCGCTCTGAGTTGCTGAAGCAGGAGGAGGAGATTGTGTCACAACTGAGTAAGGTAGGATAATTTATGGTTGTGGCAGTAGTGGCGGAGGAGGTGGGGGTGGAGGTGGGGGTGGGGGTTGGGGTGGCGTATGGGGTTGGGTTGGTGGCAGCAGTGGTGGGGGTGGCAGCAGTGGTGGTGATGGCGCTGGCAGTGGTAAAGCTAGGGCGGCATTGGTGGCGGTGGCAGTGGTGGTGGGGGGGGTGGAGGTGGGGGGTGATGTGCTAGGGGCGGCATCGGTGGTGGCGGCAGTGGTGGCGGTGGAGGTGGCGGGGGCAATGGTTGTGGTGGTGGTGGTATTGCTGGCGTGCAATACTGAGAGCTCAGAGTTGCTGAAGCAGGAGGAGGAGATTTTGTTGCAACTGAACAAGGTTAGCTAATTTAATGGTGGCGGTGGACGGGGGGGTGATGATGGGGTGGTGGCGTTATTGTTGGTGTTCGTGTTAGTATTGGTGGTGGCGGTAATGGTGGTGGTAGTGGTGGTGGCGTTGCGGTTGTGGGTGACGGTTGTGGTGCGGGTGGTGGCATCAGTGTTTGTGGAGGTGTTGGCGGTGGTGGTGGTGGTGGTGGTGGTAGTGGTGGTGGCGTTGCGGTTGTGGGTGACGGTTGTGGTGCGGGTGGTGGCATCAGTGTTTGTGGAGGTGTTGGCGGTGGTGGTGGTGGTAGGTGGTGGTAGTGGTGGTGGCGTTGCGGTTGTGGGTGACGGTTGTGGTGCGGGTGGTGGCATTAGTGTTTGTGGAGGTGTTGGCAGTGGTGGTGGTGGTGGTGGTGGTAGTGGTGGTGGCGTTGCGGTTGTGGGTGACGGTTGTGGTGCGGGTGGTGGCATCAGTGTTTGTGGAGGTGGTGGCGGTGGTGGTGGTGGTGGTGGTGGTGGTAGTGGTGGTGGCGTTGCGGTTGTGGGTGACGGTTGTGGTGCGGGTGGTGGCATCAGTGTTTGTGGAGGTGTTGGCGGTGGTGGTGGTGGTAGTGGTGGTAGTGGTGGTGGCGTTGCGGTTGTGGGTGACGGTTGTGGTGCGGGTGGTGGCATCAGTGTTTGTGGAGGTGTTGGCGGTGGTGGTGGTGGTGGTGGTAGTGGTGGTGGCGTTGCGGTTGTGGGTGACGGTTGTGGTGCGGGTGGTGGCATCAGTGTTTGTGGAGGTGTTGGCGGCGGTGGTGGTGGTGGTGGTGGTAGTGGTGGTGGCGTTGCGGTTGTGGTGCGGGTGGTGGCATTAGTGTTTGTGGAGGTGTTGGCGGTGGTGGTGGTAGTGGTGGTGGCGTTGCGGTTGTGGGTGACGGTTGTGGTGCGGGTGGTGGCATCAGTGTTTGTGGAGGTGTTGGCGGTGGTGGTGGTGGTGGTGGTGGTGGTGGTGGCGTTGCGGTTGTGGGTGACGGTTGTGGTGCGGGTGGTGGCATCAGTGTTTGTGGAGGTGTTGGCGGTGGTGGTGGTGGTGGTGGTAGTGGTGGTGGCGTTGCGGTTGTGGGTGACGGTTGTGGTGCGGGTGGTGGCATCAGTGTTTGTGGAGGTGGTGGTGGGTGGTGGTGGTGGTGGTGGTAGTGGTGGTGGCGTTGCGGTTGTGGGTGACGGTTGTGGTGCGGGTGGTGGCATCAGTGTTTTGTGGAGGTGTTGGCGGTGGTGGTGGTGGTGGTGGTGGAGGTGGTGGTGGCGGTGGTGGTGGAGGTATTGTTGGCGTGCAATAATGAGGCGTTGTTGAAGCAGGGAGAGGAGATTTCCCCACACATTCACCCATAGACACACACACAAGCACACGCACTAATACACAGACACACACACACAAGCGCACGCGCGCTCACAAGCACACACACATACACACAAACGCACAAACGCACACACACATACACACAAACGCACACACACATACACGCACGCAAGCACACGCGCACAAACACACACAAATACACAGGATTGTAAGAAGATGCAAGGAGCAGCTGAGGCAGCCCCTGCAGCTGAGTTCACGTCCGAGGAGGCAAACACCATCACATATATACACACACATGCACATGCACATACACAAGCTCATGCACACACACACACACACACACACACACACACACACACACACACACACACACACACACAAGCACACACACACATACGCATACACGCACACAAGCACGCACACACACACACACACACACAAGCACACACACACACACACAAATACACATACACAGGATTGTAAGGAGATGCAAGGAGCAGGTGAGGCAGCCCCTATGGCTGAAGTCACGTCAGAAGAGGCAGCACTGACACATACATACACATACACACACATGCACACATACACACACTTACACACACACACACATACATATGCACACAAGCGCACGCACACGTACACACACACAAGCACACACACACACATACACACAAATATACACACAAGCGCACGCACACGTACACACACACAAGCACACACACACACACATATATACACACAAGTGCACACACACGTACACACACACAAGCACACACACACAAACACACGCACACACACACACACACACACACACACACACACACACACACACACACACACGCGCACACATGTGCACGCACACACACACACACACTCACACACAGGATCGTAAGGACATGCAAGGAGCAGCTGAGGCAGCCCCTGCAGCTGAGGTCACGCAAGCGCACGGCAAAAACCATCACATATATATATATATATATATATATACACACACACATTCACATACACACAAGCGCACACATACACACACACGCTTGCACACGCACGCACACATGCAAACGCAAATGCACATACACGTACGCAAATATACAGGATCGTAAGGACATGCAAGGATCAGCTGAGGCAGCCCCTGCAGCTGAGGTCTCTTCAGAAGAGGCAGCACTGACAATAAAGCTTACCAAGATCTATGAGCGCCTGGAATCGATTGATGCATACGGTGCGAATTTTGTGTGCCTGAAGTGTATGGATTTCTTACAGATCGTGTGTATGTATGTACGTTACAGTACAGGGGTAGGCCAAGCAGGCTAAACATACTTGCCCCTTGTGTGTATCACTTCTGAAAGCACATCAGAAGGGGCGGCACTGACAATAAAGCTGACCAAGAAAATTGAAAATTGAAAATTAGAACATCCAAGTAAGTCACACTGCCGGGGACAGTTGACCCTACTAAGGACGTGGTTTTATCGACACCAGTTCGTAAGCTCACCTTGCTCGAGGTTGGCAACGAGGCTAGAACCAGTCACGGTTCATACGGTTGACGGCCACCGTGAGAACCGAAACGCTCCCGACGGGGTTCGAACCCGGCATTTCCTTCGATCAAGGTCGGGTACTCTACCATCGAGTCCGGATCGGGGATAAGCTGACCACGGAATCCATTGATGCATACGGTGAGGCACAGAACAAATGGAAATCAAAAATTTGAGCATCCAAGAATTGTCACAATGACCTATAAGGACGTGCCAAAGTAGGATTCAGGGAACCGGATCGCAAGTATACAGTGAGGCGCATGGTAGCTAAGTGTGAGGTGTTTGATGCTACGGTGAGGCGCATGGTAGCTAAGTGTGAGGTGTTTGATGCTACGGTGAGGCACATGGTAGCTAAGTGTGAGGTGTTTGATGCTACAGTGAGGCACATGGTAGCTAAGTGTGAGGTGTTTGATGCTACAGTGAGGCACATGGTAGCTAAGTGTGAGGTGTTTGATGCTACGGTGAGGCACATGGTAGCTAAGTGTGAGGTGTTTGATGCTACAGTGAGGCACATGGTAGCGAAGTGTGAGGTGTTTGATGCTACGGTGAGGCACATGGTAGCTAAGTGTGAGGTGTTTGATGCTACGGTGAGGCACATGGTAGCTAAGTGTGAGGTGTTTGATGCTACGGTGAGGCACATGGTAGCTAAGTGTGAGGTGTTTGATGCTACAGTGAGGCACATGGTAGCTAAGTGTGAGGTGTTTGATGCTACAGTGAGGCACATGGTAGCTAAGTGTGAGGTGTTTGATGCTACAGTGAGGAACAAGTTAGCCTACTCATATACCACATTTCATCATTTGAAAACCCCAAACTAAGGTCTGATTGAAGTGATGCGTGTGCCGCAACGGTGAGGTGTTTGATGCTACCGTGAGGCACATGTCAGCCCACTCATATACCACATTTCATCATTTGAAAACCCCAAACTCAGTCCTGGTCGAAGTGATCTATGAGCGCTTGGAATCGATTGATGCATACGGTGAGGCGTTTGATTGTATGAGGTGTGTGGATGTATTGGCCCCTTTCAGTGATATACAATGGTCTAGTGGTAGACCCGATCGCTTGAGGATGAAGAGTCGGGGGTTCGACTCCCCCTTCGATCGCTCTTGGCGTTGCAGTTCGTCGTCAACCGCGATGGTAGCTTGTCCACTTGAGCTCCCCACCCGTGTACGACGGGCTCCCTTAACACCACGCCCCACCAGGCGTTATCATTGCCTTTTTATGGATGTATTACCTAAGCATGAATATGAACATAAACATAAACATAAACATAAACATAAACATAAACATAAACAGTTACTACACTCCTGTGCATGGAGGTGCGCATTCATGACATTGTGTTCACAATCCTATCGCATACACAATGTACATGAACATGAACACGAACGTAAACATGAACATAAACATACACATTGAATACACTCCTGTGCATGGAGGTGCGCATTCATGACATTGTGTTCACAATCCTATGTCATACACAATCACATGAACATGAACACGAACGTAAACATGAACATAAACATACACATTGAATACACTCCTGTGCATGGAGGTGCGCATTCATGACATTGTTCTCACAATCCTATCTCATACACAATAGTACAATAAACATGAGCATACACCAAACTTTGAAAACATTCCTGTGCATGCAAGTGCAGATTCATGACATTGTATTCCCATCCCTATCCCAAACACAATAGTACAATAAACATGAACGTAATCATAAACATAACCATGTACTATACTCCTGTGCATGAAGGTGCGGATTCATATAATTATTTTCACAATCCCATCTCATACAAAATGTACATAAACATGAACATAAACAGTTACTGTACTCCTGTGCATGAAGGTGCGGATTCATATAATTGTTTTCACAATCCCATCTCATACAAAATGTACATGAACATAAACATGTACATGAAGGTTTTCATTCATACACAATCCATCAAACAGTTTTACTGTACTCCTGTGCATGAAGGTGCGGATTCATATAATTGTTTTCACAATCCCATCTCATACAAAATGTACATAAACATGAACATAAACAGTTACTGTACTCCTGTGCATGAAGGTGCGGATTCATATAATTGTTTTCACAATCCCATCTCATACAAAATGTACATAAACATGAACATAAACAGTTACTGTACTCCTGTGCATGAAGGTGCGGATTCATATAATTGTTTTCACAATCCCATCTCATACAAAATGTACATAAACATGAACATAAACAGTTACTGTACTCCTGTGCATGAAGGTGCGGATTCATATAATTGTTTTCACAATCCCATCTCATACAAAATGTACATAAACATGAACATAAACAGTTACTATACTCCTGTGCATGAAGGTGCGGATTCATATAATTGTTTTCACAATCCCATCTCATACAAAATGTACATAAACATGAACATAAACAGTTACTGTACTCCTGTGCATGAAGGTGCGGATTCATATAATTGTTTTCACAATCCATCTCATACAAAATGTACATAAACATGAACATAAACAGTTACTGTACTCCTGTGCATGAAGGTGCGGATTCATATAATTGTTTTCACAATCCCATCTCATACAAAATGTACATAAACATGAACATAAACAGTTACTGTACTCCTGTGCATGAAGGTGCGGATTCATATAATTGTTTTCACAATCCCATCTCATACAAAATGTACATAAACATGAACATAAACAGTTACTGTACTCCTGTGCATGAAGGTGCGGATTCATATAATTTGTTTTCACAATCCCATCTCATACAAAATGTACATAAACATGAACATAAAACAGTTACTATACTCCTGTGCATGAAGGTGCGGATTCATATAATTGTTTTCACAATCCCATCTCATACAAAATGTACATAAACATGAACATAAACAGTTACTTGTACTCCTGGTGCATGAAGGTGCGGATTCATATAATTGTTTTCACAATCCCATCTCATACAAAATGTACATAAACATGAACATAACAGTTTACTATACTCCTGTGCATGAAGGTGCGGATTCATATAATTGTTTTCACAATCCATCTCATACAAAATGTACATAAACATGAACATAAACAGTTACTGTACTCCTGTGCATGAAGGTGCGGATTCATATAATTGTTTTCAAATCCCATCTCATACAAAATGTACATAAACATGAAACATAAACAGTTACTGTAACTCCTGTGCATGAAGGTGCGGATTCATATAATTGTTTTCACAATCCCATCTCATACAAAATGTACATAAACATGAACATAAACAGTTACTGTAAACTCCTGTGCATGAAGGTGCGGATTCATATAATGTTTTCACAATCCCATCTCATACAAAATGTACATAAACATGAACATAAACAGTTACTGTACTCCTGTGCATGAAGGTGCGGATTCATATAATTGTTTCACAATCCCATCTCATACAAAATGTACATAAACATTGAACATAAACAGTTACTGTCCTGTGCATGAAGTGCGATTCATATAATTGTTTTCACAATCCATCTCATACAAAATGTACATAAACATGAACATAAACAGTTACTGTACTCCTGTGCATGAAGGTGCGGATTCATATAATTGTTTTCACAATCCATCTCATACAAAATGTACATAACATGAACATAAACAGTTAACTCCTGTGCATGAAGGTTTCATATAATAGTTTTCACAATCCCATCTCATACAAAATGTAATAAACATGAACATAAACAGTTACTGTACTCCTGTGCATGAAAATGTGTGAACCTGTAATCCTGTGCATGAGTGGATTCATATAACTGTTTTTCACAATCCCATCTCATACAAAATGTACATAAACATGAACCTAAACAGTTACTGTACTCCTGTGCATGAAGGTGCGGATTCACATAATTGTTTTCACAATCCCATCTCATACAAAATGTACATAAACATGAACATAAACAGTTACTGTACTCCTGTGCATGAAGGTGCGGATTCTTATAATTTTTTTTTTTTTTCAACAATTATATCTCATACACAATGTCATGAACATAGAACATGAACGTAATCACAAACATAAACATATACTATATCTATTTCATACACAATGTACATGAACATGAACGTAATCATAAACATGAACATAAACATATACTATATCTATCTCATGCACAATGTACATAAACATGAACATGAACGTAATAATAAACATGAACATAAACATATACTATATCTATCTCATGCACAATGTACATAAACAAGAACATGAACGTAATCATAAACATGAACATAAACATATACTATATCTATATCATGCACAATGCTCATAAACATGAACATGAACGTAATCATAAACAAGAACATAAACATATACTATATCTATCTCATGCACAATGTACATAAACATGAACATGAACGTAATCATAAACATGAACATAAACATATACTATATCTATCTCATGCACAATGTACATAAACATGAACATGAATGTAATCATAAACATGAACATAAACATATACTATATCTATCTCATGCACAATGTACATAAACATGAACATGAACGTAATCATAAATATGAACATAAACATATACTATATCTATCTCATACACAATGTACACAAACACAAACATAAACATTGAATACACTCATGTGCATGGAGGTGCGGATTTATGAAATTGTTTTCACAATCCTATCTCATGCACAATGTAAAAGAACATAAACATACACATTTTATATACTCCTGTGCATGGAGGTGCGGATTCATGAAATTGTTTTCACAATCCTATCTCATGCACAATGTACATAAACATAAACATAAGCATGTACTATATATATCGCATACACAATACAAATGTACATAGACATGAACATAAACAGTTTCTACACTCCTGTGCATGCAAGTGCGCATTCATGAAATTCTTTTCACAACCCTACCTCATACACAATGTACATGAACACATGCAGGTGCGGATTCACGAGCATCTCTTATTCTAGCTGGCCTCTCCTTCTCCCCCAATGAAATGATGAGAGCCACCAAGACGTTGATAGAAGAAACACTGAAACAATTCCACAGCCTGGCAATATAGGAACTGTATCTCATCTACTTACATGGAAATATTTATATATTTAATGTGCTGGTGCGGATTCAAGAGCATGTCTCATTCTAGCTGGCCTCTCCTCCTCCCCCAATGAAATGAAGAGAGCCACTAAGACGTTGATATAAGAAACAATGAAACAATTACACAGCCTTGCAATATGAAAATGATATCTCATCTACTTACATGAAAACAAGTAAATAACTGTATCTTATACCTTGAATATGCAGGAGCGGATTCAAGTGCTTCACTCATTCTAGCTGGCCTCTCCTTCTCCCCCGATGAAATGAAGAGAGCCACAAAGACGTTCACAGAAGAAACAATCAATTCCACAGCCTTGCACTTTTGGAATTATATCTCATCTACTTACATGAAAACAAGTAAATAACTATATCTTATATCTTGAATATGCAGGAGCGGATTCAAGTGCTTTCACTCATGCTAGCTGGCCTTCCTTCTCCCCGATGAAATGAATTCGTCAGCCCTGCACGAACAACATCATATTGTATCCGCACACATTTTAATAACTCCACATTTAATGTGCAGGTGCGGATTCAAGAGCATCACTCATGCTAGCTGGCCTCTCCTTCTCCCCCGATGAAATGAATTCGTCAGCCCTACACGAACACCATTATATTGTATCCGCACACATTCAAATAACTCCACATTTAATGTGCAGGTGCGGATTCAAGAGCATCACTTATTCTAGCTGGCCTCTCCTTCTCCCCCGATGAAATGAATTCGTCAGCCCTGCAAGATCAACATTATATCTTATCCGCACACATTCAAATAACTTCATATTTAATGTGCAGGTGCGGATTCAAGAGCTTCACTCATTCTAGCCGGCCTCTCCTTCTCCCCCGATGAAATGAAGCGAGCCACCAAGACGTTCTCCGGCGGTTGGCGCATGCGTATTGCCTTAGCTAGGGCTTTGTTCGTGGAACCTGATCTGCTGCTGCTGGATGAGCCGACCAATCACTTGGACCTTCATGCTGGTGGGTGGTGACGGGTGGTGGGTTGGTTGGTGGGTGGGAAGTGGTGGGAAGTGATGGGTTGTGGTTGGTTGTGGTTGGTGGGTGGGTTGGTGGGTGATCTGCTGCTGCTGAATGAGCCGACCAATCACTTGGACCTACATGCTGGTGGGTGGTGACGGGTGGTGGGTTGGTTGGTGGGTGGGAAGTGGTGGGTTGTGGTTGGTTGTGGTTTGTGGGTGGGTTGGTGGGTGATCTGCTGCTTCTGGATGAGCCGACCAATCACTTGGACTACCATGCTGGTGGGTGGTGACGGGGGGGGGGGGGGGGGTGTTGGTGGGTGGGATGTGGGATGTGGGAATTACACTAAACCAAACCAAACAAACCAAACCAAACACCCACCCCCACCCCCACCAGTACTGTGGTTGGAGGACTACCTGGTGAAGTGGCCCAAGACTCTCATGGTGGTGTCGCATGCACGCGAGTTTCTGAACGCCACGTGCACCGACATCCTCCACCTCCACAGTCAAAAGGTCACCACCTACAAGGGCGACTACGACACCTTCCAGCGCACTATGACTGAGATGTTGAAAAACAAGAGGAAGGCTGCGGAAGCTCAGGTGGGGGTGGGGTGTGTGTGTGTAGGTGGGTGGTGGTGGTGTGGTGGGGTGTGGGGGGCGTACAAAGGCAACTATGACACCTGCAAGCTCACTATGACTGAGATGCTGAAAAACAAGAGGAAGGCCGCAGAAGCTCAGGTGGGAATGGGGTGGGGAGGGGAAGGAGCTGTATGTTTGGTGGTGGTGGTGGAGGGGTGTGTGTGTGGGTGTGGGTGGGATTAGTACAAAGGCGACTACGACACCTTCCAGCGCACCATGACTGCCATGATTGGGAGGGGGAGGTGATGTGTGTGTTTGTAGGTGGTGTGTGTGGGTGTGGGTGGGATTAGTACAAAGGCGACTACGAAACCTTCCAGCGCACCATGACTGCCATGATTGGGAGGGGGCGGTGCTGTGTGTGTTTGTAGGTGGTGGGTGTGGGTGGGATTAGTACAAAGGCGACTACGAAACCTTCCAGCGCACCATGACTGCCATGATTGGGAGGGGGAGGTGCTGTGTGTGTTTGTAGGTGGTGGGTGTGGGTGTGGGTGGGATTAGTACAAAGGCGACTACGACACCTTCCAGCGCACCATGACTGCCATGATTGGGAGGGGGCGGTGCTGTGTGTGTTTGTAGGTGGTGGGTGTGGGTGGGATTAGTACAAAGCGACTACGACACCTTCCAGCGCACCATGACTGCCATGATTGGGAGGGGGCGGTGCTGTGTGTGTTTGTAGGTGGTGGGTGTGGGTGGGATTAGTACAAAGCGACTACGACACCTTCGAGCGCACCATGACTGCCATGATTGGGAGGGGGAGGTGATGTGTGTGGGGTGGGGGTGGGGGGGGGGATAGGTAAAAGCGACTACGACACCTTTCCAGCGCACCATGACTGCCATGATTGGGAGGGGGCGGTGCTGTGTGTGTTTGTAGGTGGTAGGTGTTGGTGGGATTAGTACAAAGCGACTACGACACCTTCCAGCGCACCATGACTGCCATGATTGGGAGGGGGAGGTGCTGTGTGTGTTTGTAGGTGGTGGGTGTGGGTGGGATTAGTACAAAGCGACTACGACACCTTCCAGCGCACCATGACTGCCATGATTGGGAGGGGGCGGTGTGTGTGTGTTTTGTAGGTGGTGGGTGTGGGTGGGATTAGTACAAAAGCGACTACGAACACCTTCCAGCGCACATGACTGCGTCATGATTGGGAGGGGGAGGTGAACCTGTGTGTGGGGTGGGGGGGTGGGGGGGATAGGTTACAAGCGACTACCGACACCTTCCAGCGCACCATGACTGCCATGATTGGGAGGGGGCGGTGCTGTGTGTGTTTGTAGGTGGTGGGTGTGGGTGGGATTATACAAAAGCGACTACGACACCTTCAGCGCACCATGACTGCCATGATTGGGAGGGGGAGGTGCTGTGTGTGTTTGTAGGTGTGGGGTGTGTGTGTGGGTGTGGGTGGGATTAGTACAAAGCGACTATGACACCTTCCAGCGCACCATGACTGCCATGATTGGGAGGGGGAGGTGCTGTGTGTGTTTGTAGGTGGTTGTGTGTGTGTGTGGTGTGGGTGGGATTAGTTACAAAGCGACTACGACACCTTCCAGCGCACCATGACTGCATGATTGGGAGGCGGGGCGGTGCTGTGTGTGTTTGTAGGTGGTGGGTGTGGTGGGATAGGTACAAAGCGACTACGAACCTTCCAGCGCACCATGACTGCCATGATTGGGAGGGGAGGTGATGTGTGTGGGGTGGGGGGTGGGGGGGGATAGGTACAAAGCGACTACGACACCTTCCAGCGCACCATGACTGCCATGATTGGGAGGGGGAGGTGATGTGTGTGGGGTGGGGGGGTGGGGGGGGGGATTGGTACTTCGGCGACTACGACACCTTCAGCGCACCATGACTAAGATGTTTGAAAACAAGAGGAAGGCTGCGGAAGCTCAGGTGGGGGTGTGGTGTGGTGTGGAGGGGGAGGTGCTGTATGTGGGTGAGAGTGTGGTGGTGTGTGTGGTGGTGTGGTGGGGTGGGGGGGTGGTGGGGGTGGGGGGGGGGGAGGGATTGTACTAGGCGACTACGACACTTCCAGCGCACCATGATGAGATGCTGAAAAACAAGAGGAAGGCTGTGGAAGCTCAGGTGGGGGTGGGGTGGGGGAGGAGGGTGATGGTGGGTGTGGTGGTGGTGGGTGTGTGTGGTGGGTTGGTGTGGGTGGTGGGTGGGGTGGGTGGTGGTGGTGGTGTGGTGGTGGTGGGGTGGTAGGGGGGGTGGGGGGGGCACATGCAAAGGATGACGTACTATAGATAATATCATTTGACTGAGATATTGAGCAACAAAGAGGATGGCTTCGGTAGAGGAAACACAATAATAGCGTGGTAATGAACTAAAACTAACTACTGTGTGTGTGTGCGTTGTGTGTGCGCGTGTGTGTGTCATCATATTAGGGTGTGGGGTTGTGTGTTCAGCGCACATGAAAAGATGTTGAGAAACAAGAAGGAAGGACGCGGAAGAGGAACTCAAGAACTACTAGTATAAAATTACCTAACATAATGTTTCAATGATTGTTGTGTAGGGGTGGGTGTGGAGGGGGAGGGGATGTAGGGTGGTTGGGGTTGGGGGGGGGAGCGGAACACAAGAAACTACTGTGGTATGACTGCACGGAATACATACTTCATGATGTATATGATGGGGTAGGGGGTGGAGGGGGAGTTGATGTAGGTGGGTGGGTGGTGGTGGTGGTTGTGTGTGTGGGGGGGGAGGGGGGGGGGGGGGAGGAGAGGAAACGAAGACTACTGTGGTATGGACTAACAGAAGCTAACTAACAAATAGAATTTCAATGATGTATAGGATGGGTGAGGGGGTGGGAGGGGAGGTGATGTGGTGGCTT
>JAJSRW010001196.1:0-36222 GCA_022414725.1 Microglena sp. YARC
CAGAGGAGATAAATACTTCGGTCATCAAGTGTGTGGGTGCGGAAAACCATTAGCGAGAGGGGAGGTGAGGGAGAGTGGGTGTTTTGATATACATGGAATGGGTTTAAGTGTAGTAGCATTTGTCTGCATCAAGTATGGGTAAGCGGGGATGTAGGTAGGTGGCACTATGCGGGAGGTAGGTGGAGGAGGATGAGGGAGGGGGGTGTGGATTGAGTGTGGGGGCGATGAGATGATAGTGGGGAGGGATGTGATGATGGTTGATAGTCTCATTGTGGTGCGAGGCGATTGGAAGAGGCTAGAGACATCTATCAAGGTGAGTAATGGGTGTGGGATAGGAATGGGTTTTGTGAGGGGGGTGTGAGAGATGGAATGTGGAGTAGAGTTAGTAGTTAGTAGGCAGTTTTCTGGGGCTCAGAATAGAGTGGGGTTAAAGACACGTATAGAGGTTGGTTTAAAGATGGTGTTGTATGCATGTGAATTGTGTTAATTGTTAGGATATGTGCATGTTGCGGGTGCAGGAATCAGATGTGTAGTAGGAGTGGTGAGTCAGAAGGGGTAGTTATTGTGAGAGGAGGGAGAAGGTGATAGTGGTTTTTGTGTTGTATGTGGCAGTGGTAATGGGGTGTGTTGATTTTATTTAGATGGCGTGTTGCGGCATTAGAATTTAAAAGCCTATCGAGTTTTGGTGTGTGATGAGAGATGTTTATAGATAGAGATTTGGGAATGGTGTCTTAAATTTATATTAGGCATTCTGTGCAGCGTTGTTGAACATACCATATTTGATCGTGTTTGTTATGTATTTGTTTGTTATGTTGATTGTGTGCTCATTAGTGTAGATAATGTGAGTGGGGTGAGTAGCAGTTGGAGGAAGAGTTATTGGTGTGTTGTTTGAGTGTGCGTGGTGACTTTGTGTGACTGGTTGTGTAGGTACGTATTCTGTGTTGGGCACGGGGGTCTGGGTTAAGATCGTGTGGTTGAAAGAGCTGGGAGTATGACTTTATCGAATGTTTATGGATGTTGGATGGGGAGTGATAGATGATGGTAAGATCTGGACTCATATGTGTGTGGGGAGGGTGTTGAATTCTTGCTGTTGTGTGAGTGTAAGCTGAGTTTGGTTTTAGGTTGTTATATCGGGGTTGTCTTGGAAGCGGCGGTTGGGATAGGTCCCCTGTCGATCTGGATTGTGTGGATGTGGATGGAGGGGTTGATTGGGATAGGTGGAGTGTGAAGGGTAAGAAGTGTGGTTCAGTTAGTTGCAGGGTGGTAGGTTGACAGAGTGGGGCTGGGGGTGGTTGGGCAGTGAGGGAGAGCAGGTGGGGTGGAGTATATGGTTGTCGTTGTGTGTTGTGGTTGGGTGTTGACGGAGTCGGATGGGTTGGCTTCCGCCGGTAGGCAGATTGGCATGGTTAGGGACAGCCTGTCGATGCATGGTGGTGTGATGTGGAGTTGGGTGTTTGTATGATTAGTAGAGGGTGGTGGCGTATGATGTGGATGGGTGTTCCGTATGGATGTGGATGACGGTGTTTGTTGGATGTGATGGAGTGTTGCTAGATGCAGGATGGAGTGCAGCAGAGTGTGCTGGTGGGTGGTTGGATGGAGCGGAGTGATACGGTACTTGTGTTTGTGTTAACTCTGCTGCACAGTGAAGGTGAGCTCTCGGTAGTCAGCAGGATCCCCCCCCCCCCCCCCCCCCCCCCCCCCACCCCCCCCCCCCCCCCCCCCCCCCCCCCCCCCCCACCCCCCCCCCCCCCCCCCCCCCCCCCCACCCCCCCACCCCCTCCCCCCCCCCCTCCCCCCCCCCCCCCTGTATGTAGCGATCACTACTTTTGACCCCGTTCTGGCCAAATTGCTGCTATACAAATGTAAAAAAAGCCCCCCCCAAACCCCACCCCAAACCCCTTAATGGCCCTAGAAAAAGCTATAACAGCTATAAAAAACTTTAACCTGTCCCGGGAGGAGTACCTGTTCATCCCTGTAAACAAGATTTAGCTAGAGAAAAAAAACCACTTCCAGATTTTGAAAACTGTTTATTGGGTAGTCAGCGATGTTGATGTGGCTGGTGTGTAGTGGCGATCAACACACCCCTACCACATACAACTCATACCACCATATCCAGCCCTCCTCAAGCCCACCATACCACATCCAACAACATAGCCAGCCACACCTAATCACCCACCCTTCCTGTTGCCGCCTCCTTGCCTCTGCCTCCCTCTTAACCCTCACAGCCTCTGTGAGCGCTTATACCCTCTTCTCCTTTCCCCTTCTCGCACCCCACCATATCCAGCCCCTCCTCAAACCCACCATACCACACTACACCATAGCCAGCCCCACCTATTCACTCACCCTTCCTGCTGCCGCCTCCTAGCCTCTGCCTCCCTCTTAACCCTCAAAGCCTCCTTGACCCCATCCACCTTCTTCTTCTCTCCCCCACTCATACCCCACCATACCCAGCCTCTCCTCAAGCCCACCACACCACATCCAACACCATAGCCAGCCACACCTAATCACCCACCCTTCCTGTTGCTGCCTCCTTCCCGATGCCTCCCTCTAGACCATCAAAGCATCCTTGACCCCATCCACCCTCTCCTCTTCCCTACTTGTACCGCACCATATCCAGCCTCTCCACAAGCCCACCACATTCAACACCATATCCAGCCTCCCCTCAAGCCCACCATACCACATCCAACACCATAGCCAGCCACTACTACTTACTAACCCTTCCTGTTGCTGCCTCCTTGCTTCTTCCTCCCTCTTAACCCTTGTAGCCTCCTTGACCCCATCCACCTTCTTCTCCTCTCCCCTACTCATACCCCACCATATCCAGCCTCTCCTCAAGCCCACCATACCACATCCACCACCATAGCCAGCCACACCTAATCACTCACCCTTCCTGCTGCAGCCTCCTTCCCGATGCCTCCCTCTAGACCCTCACAGCCTCCTTGACCCCATCCACCTTCTTCTCCTCTCCCCTACTCATACCCCACCATATCCTGCCTCTCCTCATGCCCACCTTACCACATCCAACACCATAGCCAGCCATACCTAATCACCCACCCTTCCTGTTGCTGCTTCCTTGCTTCTTCCTCCCTCATAACCCTTATAGCCTCCTTGAGCCTATCCACCTTTTTCTCCTCTCCCCTTCTCGTACCCCACTATATCCAGCCCCTCCTCAAACCCACCATACCACACTACACCATAGCCAGCCCCACCTATTCACTCATCCTTCCTGCTGCCGCCTCCTATCCTCTGCCTCCCTCTTAACCCTCAAAGCCTCCTTGACCCCATCCACCTTCTTCTTCTCTCCCCTACTCATACCCCACCATACCCAGCCTCTCCTCAAGCCCACCACACCACATCCAACACCATAGCCAGCCACACCTAATCACCCACCCTTCCTGTTGCTGCCTCCTTCGCGATGCCTCCCTCTAGACCCTCAAAGCCTCCTTGACCCCATCCACCCTCTCCTCTCCCCTACTTGTACCGCACCATATCCAGCCTCTCCACAAGCCCACCACATTCAACACCATATCCAGCCTCTCCTCAAGCCCACCATACCACATCCACCACCATAGCCAGCCACACCTAATCACTCACCCTTCCTGCTGCAGCCTCCTTCCCGATGCCTCCCTCTAGACCCTCACAGCCTCCTTGACCCCATCCACCTTCTTCTCCTCTCCCCTACTCATACCCCACCATATCCAGCCTCTCCTCATGCCCACCTTACCACATCCAACACCATAGCCAGCCATACCTAATCACCCACCCTTCCTGTTGCTGCCTCCTTGCTTCTTCCTCCCTCTTAACCCTTATAGCCTCCTTGAGCCTATCCACCTTCTTCTCCTCTCCCCTACTCATACCCCACCATATCCAGCCCCTCCTCAAGCCCACCATACCACACTACACCATAGCCAGCCACAACTATTCACTCACCCTTCCTGTTGCCGCCTCCTTGCCTCTGCCTCCCTCTTGACCCTCTCCACCTCTTTGAGTGCTTCAACCTTCCTCTCGGCATGGTCTACAGGTAGTAGCATAAACATGGATCCATCAGGGTTCACCACTACTGGCATGCCTGAACCCTGGGGATCTGGAGCTGAGCTGGCGCTGGTTTCGCCAGGCTGGGCAGATGGTTCCGAGCTTGGCGAGGTGTCACTAGGCTGCACGTGCATCATACAAAAGACCTTGATTTTATCTGATGGGTCTACCTCTCCCCGGGCCGCCAGCTGGGCAACGAACTGCCTCAGCGGTACATTGATAACTGTACCGCCTCCTGCCTCACCCCCTTCCTGTGATTGGCCGACCTCCAGAGCTGAGCTGCTTGGCAGGGTTGTATGATGCGGGGCAGAGTAGTCAGGCTGCGTGGCCAAGCCCCCTGCCAGTGTGTTGAAACTAGAGGGGGAGGTGGTGAAGGAGTCCCAGATCGCGGTACCGCCTCCTGCCTCACCTCCTCCCAGTGATTGGCCGCCCTCCAGAGATAAGCTGCTTGGCAGGGTTGTATGATACGGGGCAGAGTAGTCAGGCCGCGGGGCCAAGCCACCTGCCAATGTGTTGACACCAGAGGGGGAGGTGGTGAAGGGGTCCCAGATCGCCTTCTGCACAACCTGCCCCGTGGTCCCGGATTCCAAAAGAGGGCTCAGCCGGGAAGGGGTCAGGCTGGGTTGGCTCCTTGACTGCTCTGAGGATGGAGTGGTTGTCATGTATGCTGCAGTGCTACTTGAGCCTCCTGTGGGGTTTGGGTTTTAGTTAGCAGGTGTTAGAACCATCTCAACATTTACACCTGTGGGTATAGGGTTTAGGGTTTCGATGCGGTGCTGCATGAAGCATCTGTGGGGTTAGGGTTTGTTAGCAGGTGCTGGTTGAGGCACCTGTGGGGTTAGGGTTTAGGTTTTTGCTAAAGTGCTGCTTTAGCCGCATGTGGGGGTTAGGGTCTGGGTTTTTATTATGGTGCTGTATGAGCCTCCTGTGGGGTTAGGGTTAGGGTTAGGGTTTTAGTAACCAGGAGTTGGAACTGTCTCAACATTTACACCTGTGGGGTTAGGGTTTAGGTTCTTTCTGCAGTGCTGCTTGAGCCACCTGTGGGTTTAGGTTTTAGGGTTTTGCAACAATGCTGCTTAAGCCATCTGCGGGTTTAGGGTTCAGGTTTTTGCTGCGGTGCTGCTTAAGCCATCTGTGGGTTTAGGGTTTAGTTTTTAACTGCGGTGCTGCTTGAGCCACCTGTGGGCTTAGGGTTTAGGTTTTTGTTAGCAGGTGCTTGAGCCGTCTCAACGTTAACAAACGTGGTTTTAAGATTTAGGTTTTTGCTCCGGTGCTGAAGTCACCTGTGGGTTTAGGGTTAAGGTTTTTGCTGCGGTACTGCTTGAGCCACCTGCGGGTTTAGGGTTAGGTTTTTGCTGTGGTGCAGCTTGTGCCATCTTAGAGGTTAGGAACAGGAACGCATCAGTCAGTGTTTCTATTTTTCTTGTGGGGGTCCACCTCAGTCAGTCCAAGGAGAAGGTATGCGAGAGCGGCCATGCTCGAATATTAATTGGGTTGGAAGTATAGTAGCAATTACGGTAGTAACAAGTAGGGTAGCGTGTGTGTATATATATATATATATATATATATATATATGTATATATGTATATATATATATATAGAGAGAGAGAGAGAGGGGGGGGGACAAGAAAACAGATTTTGTACAGCATGTTTGATATGGATAGAGAACCGCGAGCAATAGTCGATACACAAAAAAATCATGTCGGTACACCCACGGACGGCTGAGATAGAGGGGGGGCGGGGGGGGGGGGAGGGGGTCCGACCGTTTTCCCAACTTTATTTGTACTTAGTGTAACTTTCTTGCCAGTTCGAATTTTCAAGCGTTTAGTACACCATCGAGAAGGGCTCGACGAGACGAGTACGGATCTGCAACCGTTAGTCGGTTACACCCAGTGTGTAATTGGTGGGTGCCCTGAAAGGCACATCCAGGCTGGATGCCAGGCTGGACGTCACCTACACCTTGACCTACGCCCAGCGTCGCATGAGCGGCAGTTAGGCTGAACAACGCTCGCTGCGCGCAACGCTTTCGTATGCGCGTTCTGAATTCGGGTCCCTGACGAGGTTCCTAAAGCAGTCGAGCTTGGGGGCAAGCCCCCTCCTCCCCCCCCCCCCCCCCCCCCCCCCCCAGACGAGTACGGATCTGCAACCGTTAGTCGGTTACACCCAGTGTGTAATTGGTGGGTGCCCTGAAAGGCACATCCAGGCTGGATGCCAGGCTGGACGTCACCTACACCTTGACCTACGCCCAGCGTCGCATGAGCGGCAGTTAGGCTGAACAACGCTCGCGCGCGCAACGCTTTCGTATGCGCGTTCTGAATTTGGGTCCCTGACGAGGTTCCTAAAGCAGTCGAGCTTGGGGGCAAGCCCCCTCCCTCCCCCCCCCCCCCCCCCCCCCCCCCCCCCCCCCCCACACACACACACACACACACACACACACACAAAAAAAACACACCACACCACACCCGAGCAGACCCTCAGGCCCTAGAATACAATTGTAGTCAATTCAACCATGATTATGATGATGATAATGATAGATAGACAGAAAAATAACGCCTTTGGTCCTTTTCCACGCCCCCCGCCCCCCTAAGACACGAGGAACAAACGAAAAAATATAGCTATATCCATGTATGTCTACATATATATATATGTATGTATATATGTATGTATGTATGTGTGTATGTGTAGATGTACACATATATGAGGGCTCACCTGAGTCTGCCCAAGGAGCAGGGATGTGAGAGCGGCCATGCTCGAGGGACATGGCAGAGGGAGATGCGTTGGACATGGAGCGGTTGCACCATCCCGGTGACTGCTCTGGCGTACGTGGGCTTGTAAGTGGGAGTAGAGATTTGGTGCCACTACTCACTGTGGAGGGGGGTGAGGCATCAAATGATGGATTCTCCATCTGATTCACCTGTCATAGTTGGGGGGTGTTGTGGGTGGAGGGTGGGGTGGGGGTCACAGTGGAGGGGGGTGAGGCATCGAATGATAGGTTCTCCATCTGATTCACCTGTCATAGCTGTTTGTGGTGGTGGTGGTGGTGGTGGTGGGTGGTGGGGTGGGGGTCACAGTGGAGGGGGGTGAGGCATCGAATGATGGATTCTCCATCTGATTCACCTGTCATAGTTGTGGTGGTGGGTGGTGGTGGGTGGGGTGGGTGGGTGGTGGGGTGGGGGGTCACAGTGGAGGGGGGTGAGGCATCGAATGATGGGTTCTCCATTTGATTCACCTGGCATAGTTGTTGTTGTTGTGGTGGTGGTGGTGGTGGACGGGGGGGGGGACTGGGTGGGAGCTGGTGCGTGTTTGTGTGTTTGTGTGGAGGGGGGTGGGGGTGGGGGTGGGAGCTAGTGTCGGTGTTGGGTTGGTGTTGGTTGATGGTGGTTTCGTTCAGGAGCAACAAGTGGTTGAATGGGTGGGTGTTGTTGGTGTTGGTGGCGGTGGAGGGGGTGAGGCATTGAATGATGGGTTCTCTATCTGATTCACCTGTCATAGTTTAGGGAGCAGCGTATGTTTGTGTGCGTATGTGTATGTGTATGTGTATGTGTGTGTGCGTGTGTTGTGTGTGTGTGTGTGTGTGGGGGGGGGGGGGGTGGGGGGGGGGGGGGGGGGGGGGGGGGGGTATAGTTCAGGGAGCAACAGATGGATGGATGGGGGGTGGATGGGGGGGTGGGGGGGTGTTGGTCACAGTGGAGGAGGTGTGGCATCGAATGATGGGTTCTCCATCTGATTCACCTGTCGTAGCTGTTGTGGTGGTGGTCGTGGTGGTCGTGGCGGTGGTGGTCGGCACAGTGGAGGGGGGGTGAGGCATCGAATGATGGATTCTCCATCTGATTCACCTGTAGTAATTGTGGTGGTGGGTGCGTGTGGGGTGCGTGTGGGGGTGGTGGGTGGTGGGTGGGTGGGGGACTGGGTGGAAGCTGGTGTGGGTGTGGGTGTGTCGAGGGGGGTGGGTTGGGGTGGGGTGGGGGGAAGCTGGCTTAGGGTTGGTGTTGGGTTGATGTGGTTTCGTTCTGGGAGCAATAAGCGGGTGAATGGGTGGGTGTTGTTTGTGTTGGTGACGTTGGAGGGGGTGAGGCATCGAATGATGGGTTCTCCAATTGATTCACCTGTCATAGTTGTGGTGGTGGTGGTGGTGGTGGTGGTGGGGGGGGGACTGTGTGAAAGCTGGTGTGTGTGTGTGTGTGTGTGTGGAGTGGGGGAGCGGTGGTGGTGGTGTGTGTGTGGGGGGGGGGTGGGGGGGTGGGGGGGTGGGGGGGGGGGCTGGTGTTGGTGTTGGTGTTAGGTTGGTGTTGGGTTGATGGTGGTTTAGTTCAGGGCGCTACTGGTGGGTGGGTGGGTGGGTGTTGTTGGTGTTGTTGACGGTAGAGGGGGTGAGGCATCGAAAGATGAGTTCTCCGTCTGATTCACCTGTCATAGTTCAGGGAGCAGCGTATGTGTGTGTGTGTGGGGGGGGGGGGGGGGGGGGGGGGGGGGGGTGGGGGGGGGGGGGGGGTAATTCAGGGAGCAACAGGAAGGTGGGTGGGTGTTGCTGGTGATGGTGACGGTGGAGGGGGTGAGGCATCGAAAGATGAGTTCTCCATCTGATTCACCTGTTATAGTTCAGGGAGCAGCGTATGTGTGTGTGGGGTGGGGGTGGGGGTGGGGGGATGGTGGTTGAGTTCAGGGAGCAACAGATGGGTGGATGGGTGTTGTTGGTGCTGGTGACGGTGGAGGAGGTGAGGCATCAAGGATGGGTTCTCCATCCGACTCACCTGCTTTAGTTCAGGAGCAGCGTGTGTGTGTGTGTGAGTGTGAGAGTGTGTGTGGTGGTGCCACCACAACCATAAAGCTAGAAAAAACCCACTTTCACACTTGCAAAAACAAAATCCTGGACCTTTTGCTACAACAAGATTAGAATCTCCACTCCTGCGCATCTTCCCAAACCGCTACCGAGCCAATTTGTCTTTTTCAAATCTGAAACTGGTTTTTTTCTAGCTTTATGGTTTTAGACCTCCTCCAGAGACAGCCTCCAAAAGCTTTGTGTAGCTTCTTATAGCAATTTGTAGGGGTCGGCAATATGATATCATATGATATCATGTCATCATATGATACCGGTGGTCTGACTACGTAACTTTGGCCTGGGGCATCATATCATATGATATTAGATCATATGATTTTTGTATGATATCATATGATATCATACTCATCTTTGGTCAACATCACATGATTTACCGTTCCCTAGCTATTTGTAGAGGTTTAGGTGCATTTATCTCATAGGACAAGTACACAACTTCAATAAAGAGTTCTAGCTCTATTTCTATTTCTATAGTTCATGTGACTTTCTTACCAGTTATATTTATAGTATCAAGCCTATTTCGGATCATTTTGTCTTAGAAAGAAGGCACATGTACTTTACTTTTCAAAGCAATTAAACTTCGCAATAAAAACTTATAATAGCGTTAATTTCGATAAAACGTGGTCAAAACTAGCGATCGCTATATATAGCAAGAAAACAGTCCCTGTCCAAACATTCAGGCCACCAATCCAAATCGCTACCAGGGACCCTGTTTTGGCCAAACCTTCGGCTACCACATGGCTTGAATCTTGATTCCTGGGCATCTTCCCAAATCACTACCTAGCACCCAATTGGACCCAAACCTTCAGGCCACCTACCCAAATCGCTGCCGAGCACCCAATTCAACCCAAACCTTCAGGCCATCCACCCAAATCGCAACCGAGCACCCAATTTGATCCAAACATTTAGGCCACCTATCCACATCGCTACCAGGGACCCTGTTTTGGCCAAACCTTAAGCTACCACATGGCTTGAATCTTGATTCCTGGGCATCTTCCCAAATCACTACCAAGCACCCAATTGGACCCAAACCTTCAGGCCTAGGTTCGGATCAAGGATTCAAGGTATACTACATGGTCAGTCATCGGGGGTCAGTGTTTAGGGTATAGTACATGGTCAGTTGTCGGGCCTTCAGGGTTAATGCCCCCCCCTCCCCCCCCACCCCCCACACACACACACACCCAGGACCTTAACCTACACACATCAACACCCTTGCACCCACCAGTACATCATTCGAAGTCACTTCCAGATTTTCATCCATAGATCTTAGAGAGTTCAAAAAGACTTGGCTCGTGGCATACTGGCTGGATCCATGGCTGCTCAGGCTGTGGCTGCTGACTGACAGCCTGGAAACTGCCCCTTCCCCACCTCCCGGACTTCCTGAACTTTCCAAACACTTATCCACAGCATCCCCGACTTCGCTCCTGGCCCTAGGTGTACTACGGACATCAGCAGCATCTGCACCAGCGTCAGCATTTGACACAGAATTGAGGCGGAGAGTGTCATCGAAAACTTCACCAGTATCCTGAGCAGCTGCCGACGTAGCCCTGCCGGCTACAGAACCATCGAAACAACTGACACGCTGAGCTGGCGGGGGGATGCTAAGCTGGCAACTCATGCGCGGCGAGGGCCCTGCGGATGAAGGGGAGGGCAGGTCTTGCTGGGGGGGCACAGGTTGGACGCTGCCCTCTTGAATTGAGGGGGCCTGGGTTGAGCTCACCCTCTGGACTGGAGGGGGGGGAGGTGTACGAACAGGTTCGACGCCACCCTCCTGAATTGAGGGGGCTTGTGTTGAGCTTACCTTCTGAATTGGAGGGGGGGGAGGTGCACGACCAGGTTGGACGCCCCCCTCCTGAATTGAGGGGGCCTGGGTTGAGCCCACCCTCTGGACTGGAGGGGGGGGAGGTGCACGACCGGGCTGCAGGCTGGAGCTTCTAGGCAGCTGCCTAGCAGCTGCTGATACTGGTGCCTTTTCGTCCCTAGACACGCTCCCTTGGCTTGCCATGGCTGCAGTGGCAGCTTCATCGGCAGGGGCCACGGGGGGCCCCCCGCCAGCTGCAGACGTGTGTTCTGCATTCTGGCCGTGGGAGGGAGTGATGAGCAGGGCATGGGCGGCGTTGGCAGGGGATGGAGCCAGGAGGGGACCGGGAGGAGGGGGTGCTGGCGGGTGGAGTCCCGGGCAGGGTTGGGGATGGAAGGGGGGGGGCTGGGGAGGGAAGGACCTGGGAAGGAGTGGAGGCTGGGAAGGGGACTGGGAGGGCAGGGGCCTGGAAGGGGGCAGAGATGCTTGTTCTTGAGCTCAGCGCTGATCCTTCGTCCTGGCGCTGCATGCTGATGCTTTTGAATCTTAGTGCGGTTCGAGGCTGGTTGTTCCTAAAGGCTGGTTCATATGTGCTTGGCTGGGCTTGGCTTGCAGTACCTCTGATGCTGGTCAGCTCTTCGTGCTCCTCAATCGACTCTCCAACCGCAGGCTCTGATTTACACTGGGGGAGGTAGGAGACATCAAACATGGATTCTGGGATGTCGAGATGGAACCCTGCATTCACACGCATTCCTCTGCGAGGCACAGGCTCATCATCATCTGCAGCAGATCAGCGTTCGTTCAATTTGTTTTCCAAGTTCAACTTTGTTCAAGTTCAAGAGTTTGTTCGAGTTCAAGTTTGTTTCAAAGTTTGTTCAAGTTCAGTTCAAATTCAGTTCAGGTTCGCTCAAATTCAAATTTGTTTCAAGTTTGTTTCCAAGTTTGTTCAAATTCAGTCAAAGTTAAGTTCAAGTTTGCTCAAATTCAAGTTTGTTTCAAAGTTTGTTTCAAAGTCTGTTAAAGTTCAGTTCAAGTTCAGTTCAAGTTCGCTCAAATTCAGTTGAGTTTTAGTGTGTTTCAAAATCCGTTCAAGTTCGTTTCAAAGTATGTTTAAGTTCAGATAAAGCTCATCATCACATGCTACAGACCAAAGTTCGTTCAACTTCGTTTCACAGACCAACGTTTGCAGACCAACGTTCAAGTCCAAGTTCAGGTCAAGTTCATTCGAGTTCAAGTTTGTTCAAGTTCAGTTCAAGCTCACCATCACATTTAGCAGACCGAAGCTCGTTCAAATTCGTTTTGCAGACCACCGTTTGCAGACCAACGCTCAAGTTCAAGTTCGTTCAAGTTCAGGTCAATTTCATTTGAGTTCAAGTTTGTTTCAAACTTTGTTCAAGTTCAGTTCAAGTTCAGCTCAAGCTCATTATCACATGCGGCAGACCAACGTTCATTCAAGTTCAAGTTTGTTTCAAACTTCCTTCAAGTTCAGTTAAAGTTTGTTTATCATAAAAGTTCAGCTCAAGCTCAGTTGAAGCTCAGCATCACAAGCGGCAGGCCAACGTTCGCTCAAGTTCAAGTTCATTGCAAGGTTCGTTCAAGTTCAGTTCAAGTTCAGCTCAAGTTCCGTTCAAGCTCATCATCGCATGCGGCAGACCAGCGTTTGATCAAGTTCAAGTCTTAGTTTGTTTCAAACTTCAGTTCAAGTTCGTTCAAGTTCAGTTCAAGCTCAGCATCACCTGCGGCAGGCCAACGCTCAAGTTCAAGTTCAAGTTTGTTTCAAAGTTTGTTCAAGTTCAGTTCAAGCTCAGTTCAAGCTCAGCATCACACGCGGCAGACCAGCGTTTGATCAAGTTCAAGTTTTAGTTTGTTTTAAACTTCAGTTCAAGCTCAGTTCAAGCTCATCATCACACGCGGCAGACCAGCGTTTGTTCAAGCTCAAGTTTTAGTTATTTTCAAAGTTCGTCCAAGATCAAGTTTGTTTCAGATTATTTCAAGTTAATACAGGTTCAAGTCTGTTCAAGTTCAAGCACGATCAAGTTCAAGTTCAAGTCTGCTCAAGTTCAAGTTCAAGTCCGCTCAAGTTCAAGTTCAAGTTCAAGTTCAAGTCAGCTCAAGTTCAAGCTCAAGTTCAAGTTCAAGTCCGCTCAAGTTCGAGCTCCAGTTCAAGTTCTAGTCCGCTCAAGTTCAAGTTCAAGTTCAAGTCCGCTCAAGTTCAAGCTCAAGTTCAAGTTCAAGTCCGCTCAAGTTCGAGCTCAAGTTCAAGTTCAAGTCCGCTCAAGTTCACGTTCAAGTTCAAGTCCGCTCAAGTTCAAGCTCAAGTTCAAGTTCAAGTCGGCTCAAGTTCAAGTCCGCTCAAGTTCAAGTTCAAGTTCAAGTCCGCTCAAGTTCAAGTTCAAGTTCAGGTTCAAGTTCAAGTTCAAGTCCGCTCAAGTTCAAGTTCAAGTCCGCTCAAGTTCAAGCTCAAGTTCAAGTTCAAGTCCGCTCAAGTTCAAGTTCAAGTTCAAGTCTGTTCAAGTTTAAGTCTGCTCAAGTTCAAGTTCATTCAAGCTCAAGTTTGTTTCACAGTTTGCCTAACTTCGTTCAAGTTCAGTTCAAGTTCAGTTCTCAAGTTCAAGTTTGTTCAATTTCAATTTCAATTTCAAGTTTGTTTCAAAGTTTGTTCAGGTTCAAGTTGTTTCAAAGTTTGTTCAGGTTCAAGTTGTTTCACAGTGTGTTCAGATTCAAGTTGATTCAAAGTGTGTTCAGGTTCAAGTTGTTTCAAAGTTTGTTCAGGTTCAAGTTGTTTCAAAGTGTGTTCAGGTTCAAGTTGTTTCAAAGTATGTTCAGGTTCAAGTTGATTCAAAGTTTGTTCAGGTTCAAGTTGTTTCAAAGTTTGTTCAGGTTCAAGTTGATTCAAAGTTTGTTCAGGTTCAAGTTGTTTCAAATTTTATTCAAGTCCGTTCAAGATCAGTCGAAGCTCAAGTTCAAGTTTGTTCAATTTCAATTCCAAGTTTTTTTCAAAGCGAGTTCAAAGTTTATTCAAGTCTGCTCAAGTTCAAGTTTGTTCAAGTTTGTTTAAGTTCAGTTGAAGTTGAAGTTTCTTCAATTTCAACTTTGTTTCAAAGTTTGTTTAAGTTTCAGTTTAAGTTCAAGTTCAAGTTCATCCGTTCAAAATTCCAATTAGTTGAAGCTAAAGATTTTGGCGGGGCCCCCTCTTCAAGGGGGCGGGAGCCCCCATGTTTACTCATTTGTCCATTTGTCTGTCTGACCGAAAAATTGAAGCCTGACACGTCATTCACTGGTCGTGTAACTAACTCGCTTCGGTCAGCTCCATCGTTGCCACCTTTCGTTCCGTTGCCAACAAACTCCGCCAATTGCCGCGTCGCTTGCGACGCTGCAAAGGACTTGTTAAAAAAGTGTGTTCAAGTTTGTTCAAGTTCAAGTTCAAGTATCACCTGCGCCAGGCATGCGCCCAAGGCTGCGGATTGAGGTGGAATTGAGGTATCAAGGTACCGGGGTGCTCCCTTGCAAGGAATCCTTCATAGCAGGTTCCTTGATCGTAGAGGGCATCATAGACAGGACACCCACCACCCACCCACCCACCACACCACCCACTGCGCCAGGCATGCGCACAAGGCTGCGAATTGAGGTGGCCGTATAGGTGCCAGTCTGCTCCTTTGCGAGGAATCTGCCATAGCAGGTTCCTTGGTCGTCGAGGGCGGCATAGACAGGACACCCACCACCCACCACACCAGACACACAACCCACACACCACACCACCCACCTGCGCCAGGCATGCCCCCAAGGCTGCGAATTGAGGTGGCCGTCAAGGTCCCCGGTTGCTCCCTTGCGAGGAAACCTCCATAGCAGGTGCCTTGATCGTAGAGGGCAGCATACACAGGACGCCCACGACACACCACACACACACCACACCACACACACTACCCACACACCGCACCACCCACCTGCGCCAGGCATGTGCCCAAGGCTCCGAATTGAGGTGGCCGTCGAGGTTCCCGGCTGCTCCCTTGCGAGGAATCCTCCATAGCAGGTTCCTTGATCGTAGAGGGCCGCATAGACAGGACAACGATTATTACCACCAGCATTATCACCATCATTACCAGTCTTCGCGCCTTGGCTCCTTGCAGAGCCTACTGGGGTTTGTACTGAGTGGCGGGCTGGGGCAGTGGGTGATAAGGCTTCCGGGGACCTTGTGTGGGAGTTAGTGTCTGAGGACCTGTAGACCCGTGATCTGCCCTGTGTACGGTGGAGCTCACCGACATCAGAGCCGATGGAGCCAAGGTTTGCTCCGGGCTTGTAGGTCACTGATGAGCGGGGTGAGATGAAGCACCTTGAGGCTGAAGGAGCGAGGGTTGGGGATGGTGCACCTCTTGAGAAAGAAGCGCAGGATGGGGAGGGCATGCCTCGAGAGGAGTTTGACGAAAGCCTTGAGGACAGTGACATTCTTGACGAAGGTCTGATGTCGGGGCTCGGCTGAGGACTCTGCTCAAACAGTGAAGCCGCCAAGATATTAGCGTCCTCGTCGGAGATCATGAACCCCAAGTCAACCGGGCCCTCACCTGCCTTCTTTGGGGAGGGCGAAATGATAGTTGTTGTGGAGGAACAGCAACCTAGATGTGGCCCCGCTGCTGCTCTCGAACTAGACCCCTGCCCTACGTCAGACTGCTGCCGGGAAATGGACTTCGGTGAGCCCACAGGCGCCAGGACACCCCGAACGAGCAACTGCTCTAACTCTCGACTTGCACCAGCACCTCCTGCACCAGCACCTCTTGTGGTTGATGTCAAAGTGGGAGACAAGGGGGGTTTTGAGGTTGACCTTGAAGAGCGAGCCGAGGACATGGAAGGGGTCGATGTCAAGCCGGGAGAGAGGGGTGACGAGGACATGGCTTGTGCTGAATCGGGTCCAGCGGACAAGAGGTCCGGGGATAAAGGTGGTTTTGATGCGAAGCCAGGGGACAAAGGGTTCGGGGATAAGGGGTCCGGGAATAAGGGTACGTTTGATGCGGGAGCAGGGGAACAGGGGTCCAGGGATACGGGTGGGTTTGATGCGGGGGCAGGGGACAAGGGGTCCAGGGATACGGGTGGGGTTGATGCGAGACCAGGGGGCGAGGGATTCTGATGCTGTGTCGGTTGTGTGGATGCGGGGATAGGGGGGGAGGGCTCCTTGCACCTCTGGAAGACATTGGAATCCCTGAAGCCAATGGACTCATAGGAGTCATTGGAGTCCTTGGAGTCTTTGTAGTTCTTGGGATCATTGGAGTCCTTGGAATGCTCGGCTGCTAAGGTGGTAGTAGCGATGGCTGCTCCAGCAAGTGCAGCAGGTATGACAGGGGCCCTGTTTCCTCGCTGGTCGGAATGCACGGCTGCTGTGGTGGAAGTACTGACGGCTGATCCAGCAAGAACGGTAGGTATGAAAGGGGCACCAGTTTTGTGCTGGCCTACGACATGGGCGCTGCTGACTGCTGTGTGTGACACACCTGCCGGACATGCCCCGGCTGGCGTGGCTTGGGGAGGGTGGCTGGCAGCTGTAGGAGGTGAGGGCAGTGTTTGGGCTGTGGCAACAGCAGCTGTGAGAAGAGGCATGGGTGCAGCGCAGGCAGTAGCAGTGGCAGGAGGTGTGGGTAGTGTCTGGGCTGTGGCAAAAGTAGCTGTGGAAAGAGGCATGGGTGCAGAGCAGGCAGTAGCAGTGGTAGGCATAGGTGTGGGCATAGTTTGTGCGGTAGCACGCATCGGTGTAGCGCAGGTAGCAGCAGTTGCAGCGGATGGAAGTGTGGGCACTGTGTGTGCTGTAACAGTAGAAGCAGTAGCAGGGATGGGCGCTGCAATGGCAGTAGCTGCAGCAGCGGTAGGAGGCGTGGGCACTGTGCATGCTGTAGCAGAGATGGGCGCTGCAATGGCAGTAGCTGCATCGGGGGAAGGGGGCGTGAGCACAGTGTGTGCTGCAGTAGCAGCAGCAGCGGTGGTAGGAGGAGTGGGCTCTTCCTTTATTGTACCAGTAGCAGCTGTGGCAAGCATGGGTGCAGCAACAGCAGCAGTAGCAGCTGCAGATGTGGCTGAGGATTCGGAGCTGGTCCTGAGGTACGAGCTCCTGCCCGGGGACGTGGGAAACGGGGGCAACTTCAAGGATTGTCGAGGGGACTGACTGGCAGTGATGGGCAAGGAGGCAGCGGCAGCTATGGCTGTTACTTCAGGGGTGGCTTCTGCAGCTATGGCTGTTACTTCAGGGGTGGCTTCTGCAGCTATGGCTGTTACTTCAGGGGGGGATTCTGCAGCTATGGCTGTTACTTCAGGGGTGGCGGCTGCAGCTATGGCTGTTACTTCAGGGGGGGTGGCTGCATCCAAGGCTGTTACTTCAGGGGTAGCGGTTGGGGTGGCGGCTGCAGCTATGGCTGTTACTTCAGGGGGGGGGCTGCATCCATGGCTGTTACTTCAGGGTTGGCGGCTAGGGTGCCGGCTGTTACTTCAGGGATGGTGGCTGAAGCTGTGGGTGTTACTTCATGGGTGGGGGCTGCATCCATGGCTGTTACTCCAGGTGCAGAAGCAAGGACTGCCCGTAATGCAGAATGCCGCCCCCCTGGAACAGAAGCAGTGACAATGGGTTGCTCTGCCGTACCCAAGGTCGCTGTGTTGCTAGGTTCAGAAGGGTTGGTTGTGTTCATCAGCGCGCTCCGGGCAGAAGCTTGGGAGGGAACTTTACACGTAGCCGGTTGGGAGGGAATTTCACTTGTCGCTGGTTGGGAGGGAAGTTCACTTGCAGAAGCTTGGGAAGGAAGTTCACTTGTAGCTGGTTGAGGAGAGTTGCGTTCAGATGCAGCTGCTGCCATTCCTACCGCCCCTCCCACAAGCGCCGCTCCTGCAGCCACACCGACACCTGACTGATCCTCCTCAACATACACACCTGCCACTGCAGGTGACACTGCCTCTGGTACTGCCTCTGGTACTGCCACTGCAGGTGACACTGCCTCTGGTACTGCCATCGCTGCCATCCTCACTGGGGCTGCCATCCCAGATGGTACTGCCATCGCTGCCATCCCCTCGGGTACTGCCATACCAGATGGTACTGCCATCCCTGGTGAGGTACTGTGCTGGGATTCGGAGCCATTGGGTTCACTCAGCAAGCCCACAGCAGCCATGGGCGGGGTGTTGTGCTGGGCTTCGGTGCCACTAAGAGGAGGCCGCCCTCCAACTCTCTGTTCGCCATGCTCGGAGGGGGCTTCTGATACCCCCCCTGCAGGCTCCCCCCCCTCAGCTAGCAAGGACTCATACATGGCTTGCTCCAGCATGAAGTTGTTGATGTCCTCAAAGTTGAGAGCGATGCCCGACATGGATTGCGGCACGTAGTCGTTGACCCTGAAGCTATTTGCATCCTGCCTATTGCGCTGCATGCTCTGGCTTCCTCGACCCCTGCGGGCCAACATATAAGCATAGCAAATTGAGATACACAGTACGGAATGCTATAGGAAAAACTACAATTCACGGGTTAAGCTATTTGCATCCTGCCTATTGCGCTGCATGCTCTGGCTTCCTCGACCCCTGCGGGCCAACATAAAGCATAGAAAATTGCGATACAAAGTACGGAATGCTATGGGAAAAACTACAATTCAAGGGTTAACCTCTTTGCATCCTGCCTATTGCGTTGCATGCTTTGGCGCCTTCGACCCCTGCGGGAGCGGTGGTGGGAAATTAGCTCTTACTCAAGTGAAGGGGGGGGTAGGGTTTAGTTTAGGGTTTAGTGGAAGGTTTTGATTCCAAGGTTTGGGTTGAGGTGGTTTTAGGGTCTAGGTGGTTTTAGGGTCTAGGTGGTTTTAGGGTTTAGGTGAGTGGGGGCTAGCTTAAGAGGGGGCTAACTTCCCCCTGCCAGCACCGCACTGGTTCCTGAGCACACAATACAATCGCATGTGCCCAGACAATTCTATCCATCCCCTGAGTGCCGTCCTAGAAACTACATTGCACACTAAAACTAGAGCTTCAAGCTACACACAGACGCACACACACACACCACAATGCATATACCCCCCACCCCCTACCCCCCCCTCACACACACACACCTCACCCCACCATACATATCCCCGCCCACACCCCCACCACACCCCACACCACACCCCCACACGCACCCCAAACATACACCCCTACCCCATTTTCTGCAGGAACGCTGATACATAGCTACACCACACATACACCCCAAATATTTAGGGACTGACATATAATATGATGTTGACCAAAGGCGAGTATGATAGCATACAAATTGCATCACATGATATTGTATTTAAATGGTCACTTTAGCCTAGCCAGACTGCCAACATCATATGATATCATACTGCCGTTCCCTACCAATATTGTATGAAGTGGGGGCTGACTTCCACCTGACTGAGGGAGCTCCTGTGGCTGACTGTCGCTGTTGTTACTGTTGACGTCATACTCGTACTCATTCACGGATCCCCCCCACCCCCACCCCCCCCACCCCACACCCTCTACCACTCCCTCCCACTCCCACACCCCCTCTCCACTCCCCCACACACAGCAAATACGCCCTCCACACACACTCACACCCCGTACCCACCTGACCCCCCCCCCCCCCCCCCCCCCCCCCCTCTATAGCACCCACCCACCCATCCTAAAGGACCCACCCATACCCTCCCTATAGCACCCACCCACCCATCCTACAGCACACACCCATCCCCCCCCTATAGCACCCACCCACCCACTCCATATTGCACCCACCCACACTTATAGCACCCACCCATACCCACCCTACAGCACCCATACCCACCGTACAGCACTCACCCATACCCACCGTACAGCACCCACCCATACCCACCCTACAGCACCCCTACCCACCGTACAGCACCCACCCATACCCACCCTACAGCACCCATACCCACCGTACAGCACCCACCCATACCCACCCTACAGCACCCACCCACCCTTGTAGCACCCACCCATACCCACCCTACAGCACCCACCCACACTTATAGCACCCACCCTTACCCACCCTACAGCACCCACAAACCCTCTTAGCACCCACCCAGATAAACCACTGACTTACCTGTCTAAGGGGAGTCCAGCACCGTCGCACTCCCTCGACGTTGCTGATGAGTCATTGGCAGAGGCAAGCATGGAGGCCAAAGCCATGGGGGGCCTGCTGCCATTGGTCTCCCCACTCTCCTCATCCGCCAGAACGACTGAGATGGCGTCAGGATTAGCCACCCCTGTCTCGCCCTCCAACTGCAACTGCTCCTCATTCAACAGATCTTGTTCCCCTTGCAGTAGCCGAGCCTGCGTCTCCTCGTCCTGCTGCTGCTGATGCTGCTGCTGATCAAGTTGGCGTTGTTCTGCCTCCTGCCGCCGCTGCTCTGCCCTCTCCTTGTCCGTCTTGACTTCAGCCTGTGAGCAAGAGTGGGGTGAGTGGTCGGTGTGTGTGTGTGTGTGTGTGGGGGGGGGGGGGGGGGGGGGGGGGGGGGGGGGAGTGGTACGTGTGTGGGGGGTGAGTGGTGGGGGTAGGGGCCCAGGGCGTGGGTGCTGCGGCTGTTGATCAAGCTGGCGTTGCTCTTGCTTCTGTGGGTAGGTGGGGGTGAGTGGTGGGGGTGGGTGGGTGAGCGGTGGGGGTGGGGTCCAGTGTGTGTTTGTGGGGGTGGGGGTGGGGTGGGAGGGGCAGTCATTATACGGGTGTGGGTGTGAGGTGGGGCAAAGCAGTCCATATGCCATGGGCATGCTCGTGTCCGCATGGAAGTCTTACCCCCCTGGGTGGCCCCGGCTGTGCCCAATATATGTGGGGACGGGCATATCATATGATGCTGACCAACAGCAAATATGATACCATATGATATCACCAAAATTGCATTGTATGATATTGTATATAAATGGTAACTTCGACCTCGTCAGACCGATGGCATCATATTATATCAATTAAGTAGACTTTAACATGTAATGTAATGTAATGTAATGTAATGTAATGTAATGCAATGCAATGTAATGTAATGTAATGTAATGTAATGTAATGTAATATCATATGATAGCTGGTGCCCACAACCGCACACCGCGCAAAACCGGTAAGGCGTAATTTTGTTTACAACTCATTGCAGGCTCACGGATGCGACTCTCCCTACAGATCAACTGTATTGTTCACGGTCGTTGTCAACCGCCATGGTAGCACTGTCTAGGTAAAGTATCAGCCCTTTCCCTACGGCCGGAAGACGGGTCTCCCTTAATACCTAGCAATGCAGGTAAGGCGTAATAATCATTTGTTTACAACTCACCTCTCCGTGCTGATGCGCAATCTCCCGAGCTCAGGCGCAGTAGCGGTCTGCATAAGCAACACCCACAGTAATCTTCCCCAGTGCAAGTAAAAAAAAAGTAAGTAAGTAGTGAAATCTCACGCCCCGTGGCAAGACCTACCAATTTCCAATCATCCAATCCAATATGATCATAACTAACTATTGGTGGCTGGCCCCAGTGCAGGCAAACAGGCTGGTGCCAAACCGCACACCGCGCAAAACCGTTAGACGTCACTTTTTTTTTAAAACTCACCTCACGCTCCCGGATGCGACTTTCCCTACGGGTGGGCTTCATTGTTCGCGGTTGCTGTCAACTGACAGGTAGCACTGTCTAGGTAAAGTATCAGCCCGTTACCTACCGCTGGAAGACGAGGCTCCCGTAATACCACGCCCCACCAAGCACTATCATTACTAAACGACACACCTCACGCTCACAGATGCGCAATATCCCAAGCTCAGGCGAAGTAGTAGTCTGCAAAAATTTATGTTCAGACCCTCAACCACACCACCACACAATCACCACCACACAACCGCGCACCGTGCAATACCAGCAAGGCATAATTCTCATTCTTGAACAACTCACCTCAAGCTCATAGATGCGAGTTTCCCTACGGGTGGGCTTTATTGTTCATGGTCGCTGTCAACCGCCAGGTCACACTGTCTAAATAAAGTATCAGCCTGTTCCCTTCTGCCGGAAGACGAGGCTCCCTTAATACCTCGCAATACCGGTAAGGCGTAATTATCATTGTTTTACAACTCACCTCTCCCTGCTGATGCGCAATGGTCCGAGCTCAGGCACAGTAGCCGTCTGCAAAAGCAAAACCCACAGTAGCCTTCCCCACCACCACACGACCACATAACCACCACACCACCACACAACCGCACACCGCGCAAAACCTGTATGGCGTCATTTTTGTTTTTTTTACAACTCACCTCACGCTCACGGATGCGACTTTCGATCAGTTTTTGTTCCTCCATCCACTCATTAGCTTGCTCCTCTTCTGATTTTGCGCCAACAAACTATGTACAGGAAGGGCAAGTGTGTGGGTATAAGATATAGGAAGGGCAAGTGTATAAGTATAAGGTACAGGAAGGGCAAGGGTATTGGTATAAGGTATAGGAAGGGCTTGGGTAATGGGTTAAGGTATAGGAAGTTCCAGGGTATTGGTATAAGGTATAGAAAGGTCCAGGGTATTGGTATAAGGTATAGGAAGGGCAAGGGTATTGGTATAAGGTATGGGAAGGGCAAGGGTACTGGTATAAGGTACAGGACAGGCAATGGTATGTACACTGAGGTCAAGGGTATTGGTATTAGGTATGGGAAGGGCTTGGGTAATGGTTTAAGGTATAGAAAGGTCCAGGGTATTGGTATAAGGTATAGGAAGGGCAAGGGTTATGGTATAAGGTATAGAAAGGTCCAGGGTATGCACACTAAGGTCAAGGGTATTGGTATAAGGTATCGGAAGGGCATGGGAAATGGTTTAAGGTATAGAAAGGGTAAGGGTATTGGTATAAGATATGGGAAGGGCGTGGGTAATGGGTGAAGGTATAGAAAGGGCAAGAGTATTGGTATAAGGTACAGGAAGGTCAAGGGTATTGGTATTAGGTATGGGAAGGGAATGGGGAATGGGTTAAGGTATAGAAAGGTCAAGGGTATTGGTATAAGGTACAGGAAGGGCAAGGGTATTGGTATAAGGTACAGGAAGGGCAAGGGTATTGGTATAAGGTACAGGAACGGCAAGGGTATTGGTATAAGGTACAGGAAGGGCAAGGGTATTGGTATAAGGTACAGGAAGGGCAAGGGTATTGGTATAAGGTACAGGAAGGGCAAGGGTATTGGTATAAGGTACAGGAAGGGCAAGGGTATTGGTATAAGGTACAGGAAGGGCAAGGGAATTGGTAGAAATTATAGGAAGGGTAAGGGAATTGGTAGAAGTTATAGGCAGGGTAAGGGTATTGGTATAAGGTATAGGAAGGGCAAGGGAATGTACAGGAAGGGCAAGGGTGTTAATAAGGTATAGGAAGGGCAAGGGTTTGGGTATAAGGTAGACACAGAGACAGACACAGACACAGACAAAGACAGAACATGACCAAGTGGGGAACATAACCACTTGGGGGACACAGAAACAGACACAGACAGAACATGACCAACTGGGGAACATGACCACTTGGGGGACAGACACAGACAGAACATGACCGCTTGGGGGACACAGACAGACACAGACACAGACACAGACACAGAAAGACAGAAAATGAACAAGTGGGGAACATGACCACATGGGGAACACAGACACAAGACACAGATGACGAAGTGAAGAACATGACTAAGTGAAGAACATGACTAAGTGAAGAACATGACTAAGTAAAGAACATGACTAAGTGAAGGACATGACTAAGTGAAGAACATGACTAAGTGAAGAACATGACTTAGTAAAGAACATGACATAGTGAAGAACATGACTAAGTGAAGAACATGACGAAGTGAAGAACATGACGAAGTGAAGAACATGACGAAGTGAAGAACATGACTAAGTGAAGGACATGACTAAGTGAAGGACATGACTAAGTGAAGGACATGACTAAGTGAAGAACATGACTAAGTGAAGAACATGACTAAGTGAAGAACATGACTAAGTGAAGAACATGACGAAGTGAAGAACATGACTAAGTGAAGAACATGACGAAGTGAAGAACATGACGAAGTGAAGAAGATGACGAAGTGAAGAACATGACTAAGTGAAGAACATGACTAAGTGAAGAACATGACTAGATGAAGGAGGGAACACGACTGCATCATTGCTTTTGGCGGTGCCCCCCCTTCTGGGGGGGGCGGGAGTCCCCAGTGTTACCCATTTGTTCGTCCGACCATCCATCTGACCGCGATGAAGCCGGACACGTCAGCCAACGGTCTCGTAACTAACTCGCTTCCGTTGCCACCTATTGCTCCGTCGCGATCACTCTCCGCAAGTTTTTAGCGCTGAGGCGACGCTGCATAGAACTTGTTATTTTTGGCGACCAGCACCAGCTTCTAGGCAGCATCCTGAGGCTGCCACTGGTCCAAGCCCAAAGATTCCAGGAGCACTGGAAAGCTGACGATATGAGCTCCCAGGTGCCTAGGTTGCTGAAGGTTTGGATAAAGAGAGAGCCCAGGGAGCTGCCTAGAGGCTGCTGCTCGTAGCTGAAAAGAACAACTATGATGACTGCATGGGTGAGGGGGAAATACCCTAAATGGTTGAAAACAAAATCACTGAGTTGGCTTCCTGGTTTCCAGAGGTATCGCATGGGGGGGCTTGGCGTTGGAAGACGGTTAGCAGCCTAACGTTGGCCGGAAAAACATGTAACAATCCAATCCGATCCATGATGACAAGTCAAGCATAGTTTGTATTTTCAGCTGCGAGCAGCAGCTTCTAGGCAGCTCCCCTGACAGGCTAGTAGGCCAAACCGGATGCAACCTAGTGCGCCATGAAGCTGACACAACTAGAGTTTATCTGTTCTGTTCACATCTTGGGGCTTGGCCCAGTGGCTGGCGCAGGGAGCTGCCTAGAAGCTGCTGCTCGTAGCTGAAATAAAAGTTATGGACTCAAGGCTGGACAGCTTAAAGTAATGATAACGCCTGGTGGGGCGTGGTATTAAGGGAGCCCCATCTTCAGTGGTAGGGAACGGGCTGCTACTCTAACTGGACAAGTGCTACCATGGCGGTTGACAGCGACCGCAGACACTAAATCACACACGTGGGGGTACAAACCCAGCAACTTCTTCGTTATGTCTAGGAGCTCAACCATAGAGCCATTCGTCGGAACAGGGATAAAGCTTCTCACCTTAGATGTGTAATTGGGAACTTTGCAAAACGGACAAGTGGGTGACGTGTTGGGAGGGACTGAGGTCTGCACCTGGGAAGGGGTGAAGTTGGCAAAGAAGGCCAAGTTGGTGAAGAGGGTGAAGAAGGTGAAGAAGGTGAAGAAGGTGAAGTTGGTGAAGTTGGTGAAGAGGGTGTGAAATTGGTGGGAGGACTGTAACATAAACATACAGAGATACCCTGGCGAGTGGGTGGGGGTGATGCACTGTGCGGTTTGGTGGGCTGAACACTGCCCCACCAGGCACTCCTCGTCAGATACCCTGCTAAAGTGATAAGGGTAGGGGTGAGGGGAGGGGGTGAGTCAGGGAGGCTGTGAGGATACGTGGCGGAGGGCGGGGGGGGCCTGGGAGGAGGTCTGTGGAGAAGAAGGTGCCAAAGCGATTACAAATGGCTGAGTAGTGTTACACTAACCACCACTTCAAAATCCAGGAAAAGAGCGTCCAGCATAAGGAGCGCCAACGTATCTTTCAACAACAAGGATTCCTTGTCCACTACCTAGTCTTTACCATAGGTGCCACTGGTACCATACCCATCACAACTATTACCAATCCCTCCACCTTCGGGATCAGTCGCGAACACGTAGACAAACTCATCCCTAAGCTGCACAGATAATGTATTGCCTCCTGTACCAGCATTCTTGCCACACGTCGCATGAAGGAGTCCCTACCGCCTAGAGGGTGACACTCACTATGTCTGCCATGGTGACTTTCCCCAGCTGCGGCGTACGGGAGGGTCCCCTGAACACCACGCCTCTCCAGGCGTTTTTTTTTTTATATGACTGAGTGTGTTTGAGTAGAAGCAGTGGGTGGGGTAGAGGAGGGTGGGGTGCAGGTGGATGAGAGGATTTGGAGGTGGGGGAGGGTGACAAAGAGTGGCCGGTTGAGCTAAAATGGAGTGGTGGGAGAGTATGCTGATGCAAGGTCGTGCTAACATTGGGTGGCCTCAAGGATAGCTGGAATAGGTCTCCGTACACAGGCTGCAGGCTGTAGGGGAGCTTCTGTGTGTATCACAACTGCATGGCAGTAATAAGGGGAATAACCCATGCCTTCATGCTGTCAGAGCTGCCTTCATCGCTACGTTTCATATCTACTCCACCCTCAGGGCACTGATGCTAAGGTTACAGGGCTCCCACTTCTTAGACGGTACAGATCTACTCTACCAGATAGGTGGACAAGCCTTGTAGGTCAATGGGGTTGTAGCAATACGTTGGAAGCTGAGTCATTTGAAAATAGGATAGGCGCTACGCGCAAATGTATGTCTACCTGCAAGAAGCATTCCGTGCAGACTCGCTTAGAGCAGCATCGGGAAGTGTTGAGCACCAGGTAGTGCAGGAAGCAAATGGGACATTCCTCGAGGGTATCGCCGAGAGTGTCCTCCACTCCCTTGCTGCGCAGAATTTTGCGCACTAGCGCCCGCTGACTATTTATTTCTGGTCCTGCTTGAGGTTCTTCGGCTCCGGGGAAGCATGGCACCAGCTTGCCTTCATGAATTAATCGCTTGAGCTTCTTCAGGTCAATCTTCTCGCTCCGGTTGCTAAGGCCATAAAGGCTGGGGCGCGAATACTGATCGGGGATTTTCGGTCCCCGAGGCACAAAACCAGAGAAGCAAGCGAACATGGTTGCTCGGTATCAGCACATCAAAACTAGCTTCTATCACGCAATGGGATTGGGAGAAGTGACACCTCCGAAAGTGCCCGCAAAAGAATAACGTTTGTTAAGTCTCATGCGCCACAGTGAATTGAACACGCAGCAGTGTGTACATCACAGTGGAGCTGCCAGTCTGTACCAGGCAGGGGCCCCTGGTACCAGGTACCTGGTACCTGCCAGGCTGGTACTACAAATTCTGGTGTGGGTGGGTGGGTGGGTGGGTGTGGAGGGGGGGCAAAGGGGGAGGAGGGGCATGCGGGGAGGGCGTTAAAGAAGAAGGGGGTTGGGGGGGGATGATTGGGTCGAAACAAACTTGTTGGATGGGAGCTGCAGCGGGGCAGTGAAGGAGCATAGTGGCGGAAGGATGTATTGAGCCGTCAGGACAAAGGTTCTTGTACTCGATGTAGAGACTACAGTACTCGTAGTCCAATACTCGTTTGCTGAGGTACAAGATAAATAGCAAGGTCGACTTACAGGCTATAAAGGAGATGGTAGTGGCAGTACATCCAGTACTGCAACTATAATGCACAAGGAGGCAAGGTTGTTGGAGAAAAGAAGACGGTGGGTCGTTCGCACACCTGGCAGCTCTCCCTCCTATGGATGTGTACTCCATACATGCACCATACATGCAACATAGATAGGGGAAAATCGCTTGCAACTTGGTCCGTTCACTTTTCTGTTTTGGTAAGTACCGGTACTTTGGCCAGCCATTTCCCCCGCACCAGGGTTCTTCAGGATGCTGCGTCCTCTCATGCAGACGCAAAATCGAAGGGTCTGTTGCGTCAGTAACTCGTGTTATATTAATTGTGGAGTGAAGCACAAGCAATTCGCTCCTAAGATGATGAAATCTGTACAGATAGGATTGGGCGATGCTCGAATTCTGTGTTTTCTAATTTTTCGTTTTTGAGTGTTTTCTTAGTCTTTATTAATTGTTACATCTTATTATATTTGAGCTGAAATTGAAACCTGTCGCTATTAGAAACCTATTAGCAAAACCGATATATATTGGTAGGATATCATCATCAACATGAGTATGTGACACATATAAAATATTTAAGACCTCCAACCAACGCAAGGGGCGGAACGCCATGTACTGTATCTGTCACTTCGTTTATATATAAACATGCTTGTCGTTGCGACATTGTCGCTGTGGGAAGCAGTGGAAAAGAATGAGACGTAGTGACACACTTGATCAGCAATGAGACGCAGTTAGACGGAATGAGAGGCAGTGGAGCAATCTAGCAACAATGGGACTGGGTGAGACGTAGTGAGACAGAGTGGGAAGCAATGAGACGCAGCTGTTACAATTCAGGGGATAGTGGGGGGTTTATGAGACGCAGGTCAAGAATCTCGGGCAGCAACACTGGGGGTCCCCCTGAATTACCCTTTCCCACTCGGCATGGCAGGTTTTTTAGCTAATCTAAAAACTCCATAAAATGCTTCGCGTTTGATTTTGCTCTTCATAGAGACATTGGAAATGAAATAATCAAATTGTGGACTGGGGAGACTGAGAAGCAGTGGAGTGCAACATATGGCCTGTGTCTGTATACGGTACCCAGTTGACTGTGTAACAAACATCAGTCCCTCCAGGTCCCTCGCGAAATTCGCGAAGTTCTTGAATCTCCCCGTCTGGCCCTTCAACAGGCTGGCGCCTTTGCTCCGTCCAGCTGGCAGTTCCACGTGATACGCCACGCCGATGTACAGATGTACGCGTTAGACCTGCTACTGCATAGAGTGCTATCCGACTTCCGACATACACTTTGCAGACTACATGCATGGGCGGTCAAGGTATTTTACCCGCCTCGGGAACATTACCCGCCTCGGGAACATTACCCGCCTCGGGAACGTCACCCGCCTCTCTCTCTCTTTCTCTCAATTTCGGTTCATCACAGACCTCGCTCTCCACAGCCTGGATGATTAGTCCAAGAATTCCTCCAGGTCTTATAGACTGCTCTTCCTCAAGTCGACCTTACAAACGTCGCTCGGTTAACCCGTCCAGGTTACCCGCCCAAGAAACGAAGGAATTGACGACAGCCCCGTAAAATCAGTATCGTAGGCTATCCTTCATGACAGGAGGTGACCGCAGGCGATTCTGTTCCCCCCACATCCTTATTGCTTGTCGGTGCAGCCATGCAGCCAATAGTTCCCTTCTTGCTGCTTCAATTATGGTTCCGATGCTCCTCTGCTTTCTATGCTTCCAAAAACGAAGACCCTGAGGCATACTCTCATGCACGGCACGTGCTTGGTACCGGTACCGGTACTTTCCTCCCCTTCTCGAAGCGCTACGCAGTGACGGGGCTGTCAAGCGTTCGTCGGGGATTGTGCAGACAAACGAGCAGCTCTTAGTTGCGCTGGAGCACTGTAGCTACCAAAAGGAAATTATCATCCTGTCTTCCTCAGGCCACATCGGGAGCATGGATGCCGCAGCACAGACTTTGTGGATGTTAGGGTGAGTCCGTGAGTCAAACGGGGGAAACGTGGTGTCCGATTAGGATTTGAAAAGTTGCAGTTTTTTACAGTGATAGAAACTGAGCGGGGATCGGAAAAACAGCCCGATAGAGTAGTGGAGTCAAGGGATGATGATTAAAATATATTGGTATTATGAAATGATCATTGTAGCACGGCTCAGGGCCCTGTAAGTAAAAACGATTGTTTGGGGTTCAGTTCAACAGTGTTTTTCGTTTTAGCTCCTCCTGCCACGGTTGGGCAAGTCTCTTTAGCCTATTTGGTCTACCCCTGGACTATTACAACATACATACAACATAGTTTCACACACGGACAGTTATGGTTATGGTTACGGTTTATAACGGTTTTTCGAGCTGCATACAGTTGATTACAGTTCGTTGTATCTCACCATTCATTCAGTTTATAAAGATTGTTCCAATGACAAAGTTGTTCCCCACGGGCAACAAAGACCAATTATGCAATACAATAAATATAGGTGTATGTGGGGTATGACTGTATGAGGGTGTGGACATGTGGTGGCCTGGTCGGAGCCTAGGAGAGTGCCAAGTGCACATATCAAATTCAAAATGGTTGAATATTAGTAGAGCTCGGATCTATCTCATCTCATCTCATCTCATCTCATCTCATCTCATCTCAACTCATCTCATCTCATCTCATCTCATCCAATCCAATCCAATCCAATCCAATCCAATCCAATCAAGTCCAATCCAATCCAATCCAATCAAGTCCAATCCAATCAAGTCCAATCTAATCCAATCCAATCCAATCCAATCCAATCCAATCCAATCCAATCCAATCAAGTCCAATAAAATCAAGTCCAATCCAATAAACCGAATCCAATCCAATCCAATCCAATCCAATCCAAATCCAATCCAACCACCCAACCCAACCCCAACCCAACCCAACCCAACCCAACCCAACCCATCATACCCACCCAATCCAACCCAACCAAACCGAACGGCACCAACCACGGCAACCACCCAATCCCAACGCCACCCAACCCAATCTTATCTTTATCTTATCTATCCTCTCTAATCCTCTCTAATCTAATCTAATCTAATCTAATCTAATCTAATCTAATCTAATTAATCTAATTAATTCCCCCCCCCCCCCTCCCTCTCCCCTCGCCTCCCCCGGCGCTTGGCATTTAGGCTACGTGATGCTGATAAGCAGAGCTGCGAAGCATGTGGCAGCGCAATGCAGATAATTGCCCAGGGCATGTTGTGTATGGGGCAGTCGACAGAATTACCCTGCTGGGAATCCGTAATTGCAAGGGAAGCGTTTCGCGCGTTCGAAGGGGGCAATCACATCAGGTGGGTTATAAATAATATAAATAATTAATCTTTACTTCCAAGATATGTCACAATGACACTTCTAAGGAACTGGGGTGCTAAGGGAACCGGCTCGTAGTATGCATGGACGGCTTCCTCACCACTAGAGTCAGTTACCATGCGGTCGACGACCCTCGGGTGGCCAGGTGACCTTTCGGGTTGGGTTTCAAACCCGCACTGATAAGACCGCATGCTTCCGTTCGATCCGGGATCACTCTACGATATAGCCATCCGTTCCAACGGGATCATCAGGTGGGGTTCTCAAATCAGCTGTACCAGAGGTACTTCAAAATGGCAATTGGCCAAGCGCTTTGCGCACTTGTAAAACAAAAAACTGCGCTTTGTAGTGCAAAAAGGCAAAAATTGCTTGCAAAAAAACTGCGCTTAAAGTGCAGAGGGGGTAAAACGTAGCGCTCAAGCGTACAAGCGCGCATTTGAATCCTGACTGGTAGTGAATTTCCACCGAATTTAGTTTCGCCTGAATAATTGGTAGGCAGGCGGGTGGGGCGAAACGAATTATCGTTTTTTTTTGCTTTTTTTTCGATTGGAGTAGACTCGAAGGGCTACAGCTTCTTTGTCGTGGTGGTAGCCGAGAACCCGCAGAAAAGTAGCAGAATCCGCAAAGCTGTGGCAGGTGAAAGGGGCTCATCGATGTTTTATTCTTTGTATCCTTCCTATCACGGTTGGGGCAAGTCCTTAAGCCTATTAGGCTACCCTGGGCTCAGTCCTTTCAGCGATATACATAGTCTAGTGGTAGACCAGATCGCTGGATGATGAAGAGTTCGGGGGTTCGACTCCCCTTGGTCGCTCTTGGGGTTGCAGGTCGTCCGTCAACCGCGATGGTAGCTTGTCAGTTGAGGTGGAGACAGTCCCCACCAGTAACGACGGGCTCCCTTAACACACGTCCACCAGGCGTATCATTACTCTGGACTGTGACAGGTGAGTATGCTATGCCTCACTCAAAATCACATCAGGTGAGCTATACCTTGTAACCTTGTCTCAACCCTCCACTGCTAGCACACCCAATCCTCACGACACCCGACCACAACTCCTCACAACCTCTCAACTCAGCCACTCTCTACCACAAAAGGCTGCGCATCAATTCTTGCATTCATAGGCATGGACTGAACCGTATACTTACGCCGCTCCTTACCCTTACCTTCATGCAGTCTCTCCACTCATCGCATACCTGCCCCGTCGTGCTTTGGATCTGCTACTTTCATGCAACTCCGCCTTTCCTTACTACTTACCTCTGCCCCCGTTAACCCCTTCCCCCCCATGGTGCTGTCCGAGGTACTTTGGATAGATTCCTTAATTCACGCCCGATAGGCGTACTGCTTTTCTTTTCTTTTCCACACCCTCCATGTTTTACCTCCCTTACAACCTCATGTCACTCCTCAGACCTCGACGCCACCCTCACAACTGCACTTCACTCCTTCACGACCTCACGCACCCCTCACAACCTCATTCATCTTCACGACCTCAACCCCGCCCCTCGCAACCTCACCCTACTCTCTCTGCAGGCTGCGCATCGATGTCTCGCATTCTACGCAGGGATACACACCTATGTCCTTAGATACTGACATTGTCATCATGGACGACCCGTATAAGTACTGTTAAGAGTGGCTCCTTTTGCTTGACAAACACTTCATGGCCGATGCGGCGCATGGGCCCAAAGATGGAAGAAAAAAAATTTTTATCCGGGGTTAATCATGTATGTTTTCAAAAACATATCAAATCAGGTGAGCATCAGACGGGCTGTTGGCATGGATGTTTGCTGAGACTGTGGATTCGACAAGCTCAGGTAGGCCATACTTGATTGGTGTCACCAACTCAATTGGTACCATGCATGCTCAAAACAAACACAGACAGTTCTGTTGGTGCGGATATTTGATAGACCTGTGGACGACAGCTCAGGTAGGTCATGGCTTGATTGGAGGTCAGGCAAGCTCCACCAATGGTACATGCATGCATGCTCAAAACATAGGCATGGCTAGGCCCTGTTGCGTGACATTTGTGGACTGGTGGAATTGACGGTCAGGTAGGTCTGCCTTGATGAGGTCAGCAACTCAACAATGTACCATGCATGCATGCTCAAACATAGCAGGTGGCTAGCCTGGTTTGCGTGGACATAATTTGCTGAGACTGTAGGTCGCAGTCAGGTGGTCATGCTGAGGTTAGCAACTCAACAATTGTATCAAGCATGCATGCCCAAACATAGCACAGACGGCATGTTGTGTGGATGTTTGCTGAACCTCGGATCTACAGCTCAGGTAGGGGCCACTATTTGACTGGAGGTCGGACTCAACATTGGCACCAGTGCATGATAAACAAAACTGTCAAGTACTGTTCATGGCGATGGGGCACCATGAGTGAAAATTGGTTATCATGTATGTTAACAATAAACTTAGCCTAGACGGCCTGTTGCGTGGATATTTGGCTTAGAATGTGGATCGGCAGCTTAGGTAGTCATTGGCTTGATTGGGGCAGCAACTAACAAGGTAGCATGCATGCTCAGAACATAGCAATCGAGATGGCCTGTTGTGCGATGTTTTGCTGAGACTATGGATTGGCAGCTCAGGTAGGTATAGGGGCGAGGCCCGTGTCCGGACCGTGGGTCATACTCAGACAACATAATTAGGGCCCCCAAAGTGACTAAAATAGATACATCAGCTGAACACTCTGGGTGTATGGACACATTTACATCAATTATCTTCCAAACATACGCACCAACCACCCAAAACACAATGCGACATGTGTGTAGGTGGGTGTCATGCAGGTGGGTGTCATGTAATTGTTGAGGAGGCTAATCTGCTGCAAACAGTGAGAGTGACTGTTTCTTGCAAGCACCACCATGTCGCGCGCGGAGAGAGAACTTTAGACTCTCTCCTTTGAAGAGGAGGAGGCCAGTAGTCTGAACTCACCAGATGTGGGGGACCAAGTTCTATAACAATGTCCTCAAGGTATTCTTTGAGACTCTGAGGGCTTAGCTGGTGTCCATCTCCATAAGTGCCTAAGTCCGACCCTGAGTGGTAGCGGATGGTTTTCACGCATATTACCGTCAATGTCCAAAGAAAACTTTTGTTTTGCTCATAAGTTGCTACACATCAGTTTCACATATAATACTCAGAGTTGGGGGGTTTCTAGGTGGTGGGAAGCAGGCAACGCCAAAAACATGTGATTTTGTTTCATTATGGGGCTCCTAGTAGGTAGTGGATTTTACGTAAAAGTGAACGAAGCTATGCTATGAAAAACAAGTTCTCGTAAAATAGAGTAGGTGAGCCTTTTTGTGGCTACATTTTCCGCTCATTAGAGTAATTGTTTCCATGCAGGTTTTGGATGGGCGTACATGGGCGTAGGGTGAAATATGGACCAAAATACTGATTCTTCACACCGTGTGGTACAACGCTGCACGCGAATTGTTTCATTTTGGGTGCCTTAGCTTTGGGCTTCATAAGCAATGAATATTAACTTGGAATTGTATTTTTATTTATTCAATTTCAAAGTTTCAAATACATTTTCAAAATATATTAAAAATATCTTTGGTTTTCATTTTGTTTCAATATCACTCTGAAGTTAGTGTTTTTGTTTTTTGGGGAAGTAAATTCAGAGAAGTTTCTTTTGGTGGCTCATCTCCCTCTGATATCGTTTGCTATTACAGTAAAGTAGGGGCTGTACCGCTATCTAGTAAATTCCGAGGCCAAGGACTGAAGCGCAGCTACCAACCTTGTGTGGGTTTGATTTAAGCTTTTCGTTCGCGGTAATGATTAGGCATAGCTCGCGGCCCTCGTGATGGCGGATCTGGATATGTCCACATTTATGCGCACATTGATTTGTCCTGCCACGCCTTCCGTAAAGCTGCTCGCTACGCTACCTACTGTGTAGCTACTTTTAGAAGTTAGGGCGTTTTGTTAGACTTAGGCACCTATGGAGATATTACAATTGCAGATCGTTTTAATTTTGAATTTGATTTTTAGTTTTTTTGAAAAAATGACCATTTTTCAAATTAAATTCAAACACGCGGATGTACCACTATAGTTCTGACGTATATTGTGGTTCTAATTGCATTGAAATTGTTACATCGAGTAATGGCGCCACTCTCAGGACGTGAAGTTAAGGACCCACTGCGGTTAGCCGGACCTATTGTTCTAATACTCTTTAAGTTGAAGATGTAAAAATCCCATGTAATTTGAGAAAGGGTATGGCCTTCATTCCATTTTCCTATAACTGTTTTTTTGTATTATGTTAATACCCGGCACCGGACAAACACCATGGCCAAATACCTGACCTGAGACATAGCCCAATTCGAATATATCACCTCTCCACTGATACTTGATACCCTGTGTTACTGCAAGCAATTTAATACTCTGTTTGGGCAATAGTTGATATCTGTACTGATTACTTTTGATTACATACACTGCAATAATTGATATCTGCAGCTGCAATACTTGGTGCTGTGTATGTAACCTGATATCTTACTCGCAAATACTGATTAGCCTGTGTCCTGCAATAATTTATACCTGAGCAATATATGAACTGCATGCCTGACAGTGATATATGAGCAATGTATGAAACCATGGTTGTAGGTGGGCAGAGAATCCTGATTTCATTGAGGCGAAGGTGTATCCCAAGCTTTACACTTCAGGTGTGTGTTTGGTGGGTGGTTACTATGGGTTGGGTGGCGGTTGAATAATGGTGGGGTGGGGGGTGGAGAGTGGGAGGGAGGGTGGGGTGTTGAATGATGGGTGGGTGCGGTGAATATATGGGTGGGGAGAGGAGAGTGGGAGTGGAGGTGTTGGATGGGGTTTGGGGTGGGGGTGGGGGTGGAGAGTGGATGGGGTGGTTGAGTGTGGGTTAGGGGTGTACATTGGGTGGGGTGGGGGTGGGTTATAAAGTGAGTGGAGTGGGGTGTAAAGTGGGTGGGGTGGGGTTAATTGGGTGGGGTGAAGTGGATTGTAGGTGGTGGGGAGTGGGTGGGGAGAAATGGGAGTGGTGGGGTGGAAAGTGGGCGGGGTGGGTGGCAAGTGGGGGGGTGCTGATAGTGTAGTGCGGGGTGGAGGGAAGTTCTGGTGGGGTATGGGGTTTAGTCACAACTTCAAGCGGTTGAGCCAATGTTTTGAATAACGGAGTTGTTTGGAGTAACATCAAGTGTGCTGTGTGAGTCTTATGTGACTGGGTCCGCATGGGGTGGGTTGGGTTGGTCGTGTGTGGGTTGGGTTGGTGTTGTGGGTTGGGTTGGTGTGTGGGTTGGGTTGGTGTGTGTGGGCTGGGTTGGTGTGTGGGTTGGGTTGGGTTGGGGTGCATGGGTTGGGTTGTGTGGGGTCAGGTGGGTGTGCTTGTGGCAGGTTAGTTGACCCCTGAAAGCAGGCTAACATTGTCTTGCTTGCTTGGCTTGGCTGAAACGAGCTTGCTTGAGGCAATACTGCCTTTGTATTACCTGAGGATTTGCTGGAGACCTCCAAGGATGTCAGTGGAGCGGGCTTTGGTCTTGGGCCAGCAATGGCCTGTCGTTGAAAAAGTAATCGTAATTTCATTTAAATATTGGTCTCCCCGGTCGCATTGGACATGAGGACATGGTACGGGACAAGCAATTTTTTGTAATTTCTTGGCAAGATAGACCGTTAAAACATGTTAGCATTGGTCCTAAAGCTCATCTCACACCACATCTGCATTAGTACATGGCACGGGACCAAGCCCATTCTTGCCTGATTGCTTGTAAGCATAGACCCTTGAAAACGTGTTAGCATTGTCACTAAACTCATCTCACCACTCTTGCATGTAGAGCATGGCACGGACCAAGCCATTCTTTGCTGATTGCTTTTGGTAAGCATAGACCCTTGAAAACATGTTAGCATTGTCACTAGAAACCTCATCTCACCACAATTGCATGTAGTAACATGGCACGGGAAAAGCATTCTTGCTGATTGCTTTGGCCAGCATAATACCCTTGAAAACATGTTTTAGATTGTCACCTAAAACTCA
>JAJSRW010001790.1:0-64086 GCA_022414725.1 Microglena sp. YARC
TTGTCAACTCCCCATGCCCGTGTCTGTACCCATGCTGTCTGCACCACTCCCCTTGTCTGACTCAGGGAAACACCTAGCTTGCCTCTTGTCATCCCCATGCCTGTCATACCATCATGCTGTCCGCACACTGCCCCTTGTCTGAACTCAGGGAAACACTAGCTTGCCCTCTTGTCACTCCCCCATGCCCGTGTCTGTACCTCATGCTGTCTGGCACCACTCCCTTGTCTATGACTCAGGGAAAACAATGTTGCCTCTTGTCACTCACCATGCCGTGGTCTGTACCGTCATGCTGTCTGTGTAACCTCATGCTGTCTGCACCACTCCCTTTGTCTGACTCAGCAGGGAAACACTGATTGCTTGCCTCTTGTTACTTTCCATTGCCCGTGTCCTGTACCGTCATGCTGTCTGTGCTACTCCTATGCTGTCTGCAGCACTCCCCTTGTCTGACTCAGGGAACCCATACGCTTGACTCTTGTCACATGCCCCATGGCGCCTTGTCTGTACCTCATGCGTCTACAGCCATCCCCTTGTCTGGACTCAGGGAAACACATATCTTGCCTTTGTCACTCCCCATTGCCGTGTCTGTACCTCATGCTGGTCTGTGTACTGCCTCATGCTGTCTGCACACACTCCCCTTGTCTGACTCAGGAAACACATAACGTCTTGCCTCTTGTCACTCACCCATGCCCGTGTCGTACCTCAATGCTGTCTGTGCTACTCCTCATGCTGTCTGCACCACTCCCCTTGTCTGACTCAGGGAAACACTACGCTTGCCTGCTTGTCACTCCCCATGCCGTGTCTGTACCTATGCTGTCTGCAACCACTCCGCCTTGTCTGGACTCAGGGAAACACTATGCTTGCCTCTTGTCCACTTCCCCATGCCCGTGTCAGTACCTTCTCATGCTGTTTGCAACCACTCCCATTGTCTGCTCAGGGAACACTAATGCTTGCTCTTGTCACTGCCCATGCCTGTCCTGTACCTCAATCGCCTTGTCTGACTCAGGGGAACTCTTGCCTCTTGTCACTCCCCCATGCCCGTGTCTGTACTCATGCACTCCTCATAGCTGTCTGCACGCACTCCCCTTGTCTGACTAGCAGGGAAACACAAAGCTTGCCTCTTTGTCACTCCCCAATGCCCGTTGTCTGTACCTCATGCTGTCTGTGCTACTCCTCATGTGTCTGCAACCACTCCCCGTGTCTGACTCAGCAGGGCGAAACATATGCTTGCCTCTTTTACTCCCCATGCCCGTGTCTGTACCTCAATTGCTGTCTGTGCTACTCGCCAATGCTGTCTGCACCACTCCCCTTTCTGACTCAGGAAACACTACGCTTGAAGCTCTTGTCACTCCCCATGCCTTGTCCTGTACCTCATGCGTCTGGCACCACTCCCCTTGTCTGACTCAAGGAAACACTACGCTTGCCTCTTGTCACTCCCTCATGGCCCGTGTCTGTACGCTCATGCTGTCTGTGCTACTCCTCATGCTGTCTGGCAACCACTCCCTTGTCGACTCAGGAACACTCGTCTTGAACTCTTGTCCTCCCCAATAACCTTGTCTGACGCTCATGCTGTTGCACCACTCCCCTTGTCTGAACTCAGGGATAAACACTATGCTTCCTCTTGTCACTCCCATGCCCGGTTCTGTACCTCATGCTGTCTGCACCACTCCCTTGTCTGACTCAGGGAAACACAATGCTGGCACTCTGTCACTCCCCATGCCCGTGTCTGTACCCATCATGCTGTCCTGTTGTGCTACTCCTCATGCTATCTGCACCCTCCCCTTGTCTGACTCAGCAGGGAAACACTATGCCTTGCCTCTTGTTTACTCCCCATGCCCCGTGTCTGTACTCATGCTGTCTGTGCTACTCCTCATGCTGTCTGCACCATTCCCTTGTCTGACTGCAGGGAAACACTACGCTTGAGCTCTTGTCATCCACCATGCGCTTGTCTCTGTCACTCCCATGCCTTGTCTGACTCATGCTGTCTGCAACCAGCTCCCCTTGTCTGACACTCAATGGAAACACTAATGCTTGCCTCTTGTCACCCCATGCCCGTGTCTGTCCTCATGCTGTCTCAACACTGCCCCCTTGTCCTGAACTCAAAGGGAAACACAATGCTTGCCTCTTGTCACTCCCCATGCCCGCCCGGTGTCTGTAACCTCATGCTGTCTGTGCTACCTACCTCAATGCTGTCTGCACCACTCCCGCTTGTCTGACTCAGGGAAACACTACGCTTGACTCTTGTCACTGCATGCCCTTGTCCCTTGTCTGTACTCATGCTGTCTGAGTCTGCACCAACTCCCCTTGTCTGACTCAGGGAAACACTATGCTTGCTCTGTCACTCCCCATGCCCGTGTCTGTACCTCATGCTGTCTGTGCTACTCCTCAGGCTGTCCTGCCCACACCTTGTCTGACTCAGGGAAACCACTACGGATGTCTTGCCTCTTGTCACTCCCCATGCCGTGTCTGTACCTCATGCTGTCTGTGCTACTCCATGCTGTTCTGCACTCACCCCTTGTCTGATGGAAACACTACGCTTGCCTCTTGTCACCCCCATGGCCCGTTGTCTGTACCTCATGCTGTCTGCACACTCCCCCTTGTCTACTCAGGGATACACTTATGCTTGCCTCTTGTCACTCCCCAATGCCGCGTTCAGTACCTCAGTGCTGTTTGCAGCATCCCCTTGTCTGACTCAGGGAAACACTATGCTTGCCTCTGTACTCCCATGCCCCGGTGTCTTGTACACTGCTGTCCTGACCCTCCCTTGTCTGATGGGGAAACCAATGTTGCCCTCATTGTCAAACTCCCCATGCCACGTCTGTACCTCATGCTTTTGTGTGCTACTCCTCAGCTGTCTGCACCACTCCCCTTGTCTGACTCAGGGAAACACTAATGCTTGACTCTGTCTCCCCATGCCCGTGTCTGGTACCGTTCAATGCGTCTGTGCTACTCCTCATGCTGTCTGCACCAACTCCCCTGTCTGCTCAGGAAACAACTACGCTTGAACTGCTGTCACTCCCAGCACGACCCTTGTCTGTACCTCATGCCTTGGTCTGTCCGTCATGCTGTCTGCACACTCCCCTTGTCTGACTCAGGGAAACACTATGCTTGCCTCTTTGTCACTCCATGCCCCGTGTCTGTACTATGCTGTCTGTGCTATCTCATGCTGTCCTGCACCACTCCCTTGTCTGACTACAGCAAGGAAACACTATGCTTGACCTTGTCACTCCCACATGCCCGTGTCTGTACCTCATGCTGTCTGCTACTCTCATGCTGTCTGCACCATTTCCCTTGTCTGACTCAGCAGGGAAACACTAATGCTTGCTCTGTTACTCCCATGCCCGTGCTGTCTGTACATGCTCATGTGACTTGTTTGTGCTAACTATCGCTTGCCTTTGTCTGTGCCCATGGCTCATGCTGTCTGCACCACTCCCCTTGTCTGACCTCAGGGAAAACACTCGCTTGATGCTTGCTGTGTCACTCCCATGCCCGTGTCTGTACCCTCATCGCTGTCTTACTCAGCTGCTGTCTGCACCACTCCCCTTGTCTGACTCAGGGAAACACTACGCTTGCCTCTTGTCACTCCCATGCCCGTTTGTCTGTACCTCATGCTGTCTGCACCATCTCCCCTTAGTCTGACTCAGAAAACGGAATACACTACGCTTGACTCTTGTCATCTCCCCATGACCGTGTCTGTACCCTCATGCTTGTCTGCACCCACTCCCCTTGTCGACTCACACTAATGCTTGACTCTTGGTCTGACTCAGCTGTCTGAGACTCAGGAAACACTATGCTTGCCTCTTGTCCACTCTCCCATGCCACCTCATGCTTGACAGTTGATCTACGCTTAATGGAACTCATGCTGTCTGCACCACTCCCATTGTCTGACTCAGGGAAAACACTGCTTGACTCTTGTCACTCCCCATGCCGTGTCTGTACTCATGCTGTCTGTGTCTGACTCAGGGAACACTACGCTTGCTCTCTTGTCACTCTTATGCATTATGCCCTGTCTGACTCATCTGTTACGCTGCGTCACTCCTGTGTGTCTGTACCTCATGCTGTGTTCTGTTGCTACTCCTCATGCTGTCTGCACACTCCCCTTGTCTGACTCAGGAAACACTACGCTTGCCTCTTGCACTCCATTGACCTCATGCTGTCTGACCACTCCCCTTGTCTGACTCAGGGAAACTATGCTGGCCTCTTTGTCACTCCCCATGCCCGATGTCTGTACTCATGCTGTCTGCACCACTCCCCTTGTCTGACTCAGGGAAACACTATGCTTGCCTCGTCACTCCCATGCCCGTGTCTGTACCTCATGTGTCTGTGCTGGTGCACTCCCCTTGTCTGACTCAGGGAAACATATGCTTGCCTCTTGTCACTCCATGCCGTGTCTGTGCAATCCTCATGCCTGCACCACTCCCCTTGTCTGACTCAGGGAAACACTACGCACTCCCATCACATACGTTGTCTGACTCACACTCACTCCCCATGCTGTCTGTGCTGTCTTCCTTGTCTCATGCTTGTCTTGTTCACTCCCCATGCCAAAATGCTCTGCACCACTCCCCTTGTCTGACTCAGGAAACACTATGCTTGCCTCTTGTCACTCCCCATGCCCGTGTCTGTACCTCATGCTGTCTGCACCACTCCCCTTGTCTGACTCAGGGAAACACAATGCTTGACTCTTGTCACTCCCCATGGCCGTTGTCGTACCTCATGCTGTCTGTGCTACTCCTCATGCTGTCTGCACCACTCCCCTTGTCTGACTCAGCAGGGAAACACTATGCTTGCCTCTTGTTACTCCCCATGCCCGTGTCTGTACCTCATGCTGTCTGTGCTACTCCTTGTCATGCTGTCTGCACCTCACTTCCCCTTGTCTGACTCAGGGAAACACTACGCTTGCTTCTTGTCACTCCCATGCCCGTTGTCTGTACCTCATGCTGTCTGCCACTGTCACTCCCCTTGTCTGACTCAGGGAAACACTATGCTTGCCTTCTTGTTACTCCCCATGCCCGTGTCTTGTACTGCACCTCCATGCTGTCTGCCCACTCCCCTTGTCTGACTCAGGGAAAACTATTGCTGTGCTACTTGTCCTTCACTCCCCATGCCCGTGTCTGTACCTCATGCTGTCTGCACCACTCCCCTTGTCTGACTCAGGGAAACACTATGCTTGACTCTTGTCACTCCCCATGCCCGTGTCTGTACCTCATGCTGTCTGTGCTACTCCTCATGCTGTCTGCACCACTCCCCTTGTCTGACTCAGCAGGGAAACACTATGCTTGCCTCTTGTTACTCCCCATGCCCGTGTTTGTACCTCATGCTGTCTGTGCTACTCCTCATGCTGTCTGCACCACTCCCCTTGTCTGACTCAGGGAAACACTACGCTTGACTCTTGTCACTCCCCATGCCCTTGTCTGTACCTCATGCTGTCTGCACCACTCCCCTTGTCTGACTCAGGGAAACACTATGCTTGCCTCTTGTCACTCCCCATGCCCGTGTCTGTACCTCATGCTGTCTGTGCTACTCCTCCTGCAGGCTGTCCCCTCCCCTGTCTGACTCAGGGAAACACTGCTTGCCTCTTGTCACTCCCCATGCCCGTGTCTGTACCTCATGCTGTCTGTGCTACTCCTCATGCTGTCTCATGCTGTCTGCACCACTCCCTTGTCTGACTCAGGAAAACACTACGCTTGCCTCTTGTCACTCCCATGCCCGTGTCTGTACCTCATGCTGTCTGCACCACTCCCCTTGTCTGCTGTCTGCTGCACCACTCCCCTTGTCTGACTCAGGGAAACACTATGCTTGCCTCTTGTCACTCCCCATGCCCGTGTCTGTACCTCATGCTGTCTGCACCACTCCCCTTGTCTGACTCAGGGAAACACACATGCTTGCCTCTTGTCACTCCCCATGCCCGTGTCTGTACCTCATGCTGTCTGTGCACCACTACTCAGGTCTGCACTCCTTGTCTGACTCAGGGAAACACTATGCTTGCCTCTTGTCACTCCCCATGCCCGTGTGTATCATGCTGTCTGCACCACTCCACTCAGGGAAACACTAGCTTGACTCTTGTCACTCCCCATGCCCGTTGTCTGTACTCATGCTGTCTGCACCACTCCCCTTGTCTGACTCAGGGAAACACAATGCTTGACTCTTGTCACTCCCCATGCCCGTGTCTGTACTCATGCTGTACTGCTACCCCCTTGTCTGACTCAGCAGGGAAACACCTATGCTGCTACTCATCATGCTGTCTGCACCACTCCCCTTGTCTGACTCAGGGGAAACACTATGCTTGCCTCTTGTCACTCCCCATGCCCGTGTCTGTACCTCATGCTGTCTGTGCTGACTCATATGCTTGCCTCTTGTCACTCCCCATTGCCCGTGTCTGTACCTCATGCTGTCTGCTCACCACTCCCTTGTCCTGATCCAGGGAAACACTATGCTTGACTCTTGTAACTCCCCATGCCCTTGTCTGTACCTCATGCTGTCTGCACCACTCCCCTTGTCTGACTCAGGGAAACACTACGCTTGCCTCTTGTCACTCCCCATGCCCGTGTCTGTACCTCATGCTGTCTGTGCTACTCCTCATGCTGTCTGCACCACTCCCCTTGTCTGACTCAGCAGGGAAACACTATGCTTGCCTCTTGTTACTCCCCATGCCCGTGTTGTACCTCATGCTGTCTGCACTCTGCTGTCCGCACCACTCCCCTTGTCTGACTCAGGGAAACACTACGCTTGACTCTTGTCACTCCCCATGCCCTTGTCTGTACCTCATGCTGTCTGCACCACTCCCCTTGTCTGACTCAGGGAAACACTACGCTTGCCTCTTGTCACTCCCCATGCCCGTGTCTGTACCTCATGCTGTCTGTGCTACTCCTCATGCTGTCTGCACCACTCCCCTTGTCTGACTCAGGGAAACACTACGCTTGACTCTTGTCACTCCCCATGCCCTTGTCTGTACCTCATGCTGTCTGCACCACTCCCCTTGTCTGACTCAGGGAAACACTATGCTTGCCTCTTGTCACTCCCCATGCCCGTGTCTGTACCTCATGCTGTCTGTGCTACTGCTGTCTGCACCACTCCCCTTGTCTGACTCAGGGAAACACTATGCTTGCCTCTTGTCACTCCCCATGCCCGTGTCTGTACCTCATGCTGTCTGTGCTACTCCTCATGCTGTCTGCACCACTCCCCTTGTCTGACTCAGGGAAACACTATGCTTGCCTCTTGTCACTCCCCATGCCCGTGTCTGTACCTCATGCTGTCTGCACCACTCCCCTTTGTCTGACTCAGGGAAAACACTAATGCTTGCCTCTTGTCACTCCCCATGCCCGTGTCTGTACCTCATGCTGTCTGCACCACTCCCCTTGTCTGCACCTCACTCTGCCCACTTTGTCTGACTCAGGGAAACACTATGCTTGCCTCTTGTCACTCCCCTGCCCGTGTCTGTACTCTCATGCTGTCTGCACCACTCCCTTGTCTGACTCAGGGAAACACTATGCTTGACTCTTGTCACTCCCCATGCCCGTGTCTGTACCTCATGCTGTCTGCACCACTCCCCTTGTCTGACTCAGGGAAACACAATGCTTGCCTCTTGTCACTCCCCATGCCCGTGTCTGTACCTCATGCTGTCTGTGCTACTCCTCATGCTGTCTGCACCACTCCCCTTGTCTGACTCAGCAGGGAAAACACTATGCTTGCCTCTTGTCCACTCCCCATGCCCGTGTCTGTACCTCATGCTGTCTGTGCTACTCCTCATGCTGTCTGCACCACTCCCCTTGTCTGACTCAGGGAAACACTACGCTTGCCTCTTGTCACTTCCCTGCATGCCCTGTCTGTACCTCATGCTGTCTGCACCACTCCCCTTGTCTGACTCAGGGAAACACTATGCTTGCCTCTTGTCACTCATGCCCGTGTCTGTACCTCATGCTGTCTGCACCCTCGTCTGCACCACTCCCCTTGTCTGACTCAGGGAAACACTACGCTTGACTCTTGTCACTCCCCATGCCCGTGTCTGTACCTCATGCTGTCTGTGCTACTCCTAATGCTGTCTGCACCACTCCCCTTGTCTGACTCAGGGAAACACTATGCTTGCCTCTTGTTACTCCCCATGCCCGTGTCTGTACCTCATGCTGTCTGTGCTACTCCTCATGCTGTCTGCACCACTCCCCTTGTCTGACTCAGCAGGGAAACACTATGCTTGCCTCTTGTTACTCCCCATGCCCGTGTCTGTACCTCATGCTGTCTGTGCTACTCCTCATGCTGTCTGCACCACTCCCCTTGTCTGACTCAGGGAAACACTACGCTTGCCTCTTGTCACTCCCCATGCCCGTGTCTGTACCTCATGCTGTCTGCACCACTCCCCTTGTCTGACTCAGGGAAACACTATGCTTGCCTCTTGTCACTCCCCATGCCCGTGTCTGTACCTCATGCTGTCTGCACCACTCCCCTTGTCTGACTCAGGGAAACACTATGCTTGCCTCTTGTCACTCCCCATGCCCGTGTCTGTACCTCATGCTGTCTGCACCACTCCCCTTGTCTGACTCAGGGAAACACTATGCTTGCCTCTTGTCACTCCCCATGCCCGTGTCTGTACCTCATGCTGTCTGCACCACTCCCCTTGTCTGACTCAGGGAAACACTAATGCTTGCCTCTTGTCACTCCCCACTGCCCGTGTCTGTACCTGTGTCATGCTGTCTGCACCACTCCCCTTGTCTGACTCAGGGAAACACTATGCTTGCCTCTTGTCACTCCCCATGCCCGTGTCTGTACCTCATGCTGTCTGTGCTACTCCTCATGCTGTCTGCCACCACTCCCCTTTGTCTGACTCAGGGGAAACACTACGCTTGCCTCTTGTCACTCCCCATGCCCGTGTCTGTACCTCATGCTGTCTGCTACTCACTCCCCTTGTCTGACTCAGGAAACACTATGCTTGACCTCTTGTCACTCCCCATGCCGTGTCTGTACCTCATGCTGTCTGCTGTCTTGCACCACTCCCCTTGTCTGACTCAGGGAAACACTAATGCTTGCCTCTTTGTCACTCCCATGCCCGTGTCTGTACCTCATGCTGTCTGCACTCCCTCACTCTGCCCTTGTCTGACTCAGGGGAAACACTACGCTTTGCCTCTTGTCACTCCCCATGCCCGTTGTCACTTGTACCTCATTGCTGTCTGTGCTACTCCTCTGCAACCACTCCCTTGTCTGACTCAAAACACTATGCTTGCCTCTTGTCACTCCCATGCCCGTTGTCTGTACTCCTCATGCTGTCTGCACCACTCCCTTTGTCTGACTCAGCAGGAAACACTATGCTTGCTCTTGTCACTCCCCATGCCCGTGTCTGTACCTCATGCTGTCTGTGCTACTCCTCATGCTGTCTGCACCACTTCCCCTTGTCTGACTCAGGGAAACACTACGCTGCCTCTTGTCACTCCCCATCCCCGTGTCTGTACCTCATGCTGTCTGCACCACTCCCCTTGTCTGACTCAGGGAAACACTATGCTTGCCTCTTGTCACTCCCCATGCCCGTGTCTGTACCTCATGCTGTCTGCACCAACCACTCTTGTCTGACTCAGGGAAACACTATGCTTGCCTCTTGTCACTCCCCATGCCCGTGTCTGTACCTCATGCTGTTCTGCGCACTACTCCCCTTGTCTGACTCAGGGAAACACAATGCTTGCCTCTTGTCACTCCCCATGCCCGTGTCTGTACCTCATGCTGTCTGTGCTACTCCTCATGCTGTCTGCACCACTCCCCTTGTCTGACTCAGCAGGGAAACACTATGCTTGCCTCTTGTTACTCCCCATGCCCGTGTCTGTACCTCATGCTGTCTGCACCTTGCACCACTCCCCTTGTCTGACTCAGGGAAACACTGCTTGACTCTTGTCACTCCCCATGCCCTGTGTCTGTGTCTGTGCTACTCTCATGCTGGTCTTGCACCACTCCCCTTGTCTGACTCAGGGAAACACTACGCTTGCCTCTTGTCACTCCCCATGCCCGTGTCTGTACCTCATGCTGTCTGTGCTACTCCTCATGCTGTCTGCACCACTCCCCTTGTCTGACTCAGGGAAACACTACGCTTGACTCTTGTCACTCCCCATGCCCTTGTCTGTACCTCATGCTGTCTGCACCACTCCCCTTGTCTGACTCAGGGAAACACAATGCTTGACTCTTGTCACTCCCCATGCCCGTGTCTGTACCTCATGCTGTCTGTGCTACTCCTCATGCTGTCTGCACCACTCCCCTTGTCTGACTCAGGGAAACACTATGCTTGCCTCTTGTCACTCCCCATGCCCGTGTCTGTACCTCATGCTGTCTGTCATGACTCAGAGAAACACTACGCTTGACTCTTGTCACTGCTGTCTGTCTGTACCTCATGCTGTCTGCACCACCCCCTTTGTCTGACTCAGGGAAACACTACGCTTGCCTCTTGTCACTCCCCATGCAATGCTGTCTGCACCACTCACTCAGGGAAACACTATGCTTGCCTCTGTCACTCCCATGCCCGCTGTCTGCTACTCATGTCTGTCACTCCTTGTCATCTGTCTGCACCACTCCCCTTGTCTGACTCAGGGAAACACTATGCTTGCCTCTTGTCACTCCCCATGCCCCGTGTCTGTACCTCATGCTGTCTGCACCACTCCCCTTGTCTGACTCAGGGAAACACTATGCTTGCCTCTTGTCACTCCCCATGCCCGTGTCTGTACCTCATGCTGTCTGCACCACTCCCCTTGTCTGACTCAGGGAAAACACTATGCTTGCCTTTGTCACTCCCCATGCCCGTGTCTGTACCTCATGCTGTCTGCTACTCCCCTTGTCTGACCACTGCTGTCTGACTATGCTTGCCTCTTGTTACTCCCATGCCCGTGTCTGTACCTCATGCTGTCTGCACCACTCCCCTTGTCTGACTCAGGGGAAACACTAATGCTTGACCTCTTGTCACTCCCCATGCCCTTGTCTGTACCTCATGCTGTCTGCACCACTCCCCTTGTCTGACTCAGGGAAACACTATGCTTGCCTCTTGTCACTCCCCATGCCCGTGTCTGTACCTCATGCTGTCTGCACCACTCCCCTTGTCTGACTCAGGGAAACACTATGCTTGCCTCTTGTCACTCCCCATGCCCGTGTCTGTACCTCATGCTGTCTGCACCACTCCCCTTGTCTGACTCAGGGAAACACTATGCTTGACTCTTGTCACTCCCCATGCCCGTGTCTGTACCTCATGCTGTCTGTGCTACTCCTCATGCTGTCTGCCCTCCCCTTGTCTGACTCAGGGAAACACTATGCTTGCCTTGTCACTCCCCATGCCCGTGTCTGTACCTCATGCTGTCTGTGCTACCACTCCCCTTGTCTGACTCAGGGAAAAACACTACATGCTTGACTCTTGTCACTCCCCATGCCCGTGTCTGTACCTCATGCTGTCTGCACCACTCCCCTTGTCTGACTCAGGAAACACTATGCTTGACTCTTGTCACTCCCATGCCCGTGTCTGTACCTCATGCTGTCTGCACCACTCCCCTTGTCTGACTCAGGGAAACACTATGCTTGCCTCTTGTCACTCCCCATGCCCGTGTCTGTACCTCATGCTGTCTGTGCTACCCTCATGCTCTGCCCTCCCCTTGTCTGACTCAGGGAAACACTATGCTTGCCTCTTGTCACTCCCCATGCCCGTGTCTGTACCTCATGCTGTCTGCACCACTCCCCTTGTCTGACTCAGGGAAACACTATGCTTGCCTCTTGTCACTCCCCATGCCCGTGTCTGTACCTCATGCTGTCTGTGCACACTCCCCACTTGTCTGACTCAGGGAAACACTATGCTTGCCTCTTGTCACTCCCCATGCCCGTGTCTGTACCTCATGCTGTCTGCACCACTCCCCTTGTCTGACTCAGGGAAACACTATGCTTGCCTCTTGTCACTCCCCATGCCCGTGTCCTGTACCTCATGCTGTCTGCACCACTCCCCTTGTCTGACTCAGGGAAACACTATGCTTGCCTCTTGTCACTCCCCATGCCCGTGTCTGTACCTCATGCTGTCTGTGCACCACTGTCCCCTTGTCTGACTCAGGGAAACACTATGCTTGCCTCTTGTCACTCCCCATGCCCGTGTCTGTACCTCATGCTGTCTGCACCACTCCCCTTGTCTGACTCAGGGAAACACTATGCTTGCCTCTTGTCACTCCCCATGCCCGTGTCTGTACCTCATGCTGTCTGTGCACACACCCCCTTGTCTGACTCAGGGAAACACTATGCTTGCCTCTTGTCACTCCCCATGCCCGTGTCTGTACCTCATGCTGTCTGCACCACTCCCCTTGTCTGACTCAGGGAAACACTATGCTTGCCTCTTGTCACTCCCCATGCCCGTGTCTTGTACCTCATGCTGTCTGCACCACTCCCCTTGTCTGACTCAGGGAAACACTATGCTTGCCTCTTGTCACTCCCCATGCCCGTGTCTGTACGCTCTGCGCTGTCTGCACCACTCCCCTTGTCTGACTCAGGGAAACACTATGCTTGCTCTTGTTACTCCCCATGCCCGTGTCTGTACCTCATGCTGTCTGCACCACTCCCCTTGTCTGACTCAGGGAAACACTATGCTTGACTCTTGTCACTCCCCATGCCCGTGTCTGTACCTCATGCTGTCTGCACCACTCCCCTTGTCTGACTCAGAAAACACTAATGCTCTCTTGTCACTCCCCATGCCCGTGTCTGTACCTCATGCTGTCTGTGCTGCTGACTCCCCTTGTCTGACTCTATGCTTGCCTCTTGTCACTCCCCATGCCCGTGTCTGTACCTCATGCTGTCTGCACCACTCCCCTTGTCTGACTCAGGGAAACACTATGCTTGCCTCTTGTCACTCCCCATGCCTGTGTCTGTACCTCATGCTGTCTGCACCACTCCCCTTGTCTGACTCAGGGAAACACTATGCTTGCCTCTTGTCACTCCCCATGCCCGTGTCTGTACCTCATGCTGTCTGCACCACTCCCCTTGTCTGACTCAGGGAAACACTATGCTTGCCTCTTGTCACTCCCCATGCCCGTGTCTGTACCTCATGCTGTCTGCACCACTCCCCTTGTCTGACTCAGGGAAACACTATGCTTGCCTCTTGTCACTCCCCATGCCCGTGTCTGTACCTCATGCTGTCTGCACCACTCCCCTTGTCTGACTCAGGGAAACACTACGCTTGCCTCTTGTCACTCCCCATGCCCGTGTCTGTACCTCATGCTGTCTGTGCTACTCCTCATGCTGTCTGCACCACTCCCCTTGTCTGACTCAGCAGGGAAACACTATGCTTGCATCTTGTTACTCCCCATGCCCGTGTCTGTACCTCATGCTGTCTGCACCACTCCCCTTGTCTGACTCAGGGAAACACTATGCTTGCCTCTTGTCACTCCCCATGCCCGTGTCTGTACCTCATGCTGTCTGCACCACTCCCCTTGTCTGACTCAGGGAAACACAATGCTTGACTCTTGTCACTCCCCATGCCCGTGTCTGTACCTCATGTTGTCTGTGCTACTCCTCATGCTGTCTGCACCACTCCCCTTGTCTGACTCAGGGAAACACAATGCTTGCCTCTTGTCACTCCCCATGCCCGTGTCTGTACCTCATGCTGTCTGCACCACTCCCCTTGTCTGACTCAGGGAAACACTATGCTTGCCTCTTGTCACTCCCCATGCCCGTGTCAGTACCTCATGCTGTCTGCACCACTCCCCTTGTCTGACTCAGGGAAACACTATGCTTGCCTCTTGTCACTCCCCATGCCCGTGTCTGTACCTCATGCTGTCTGCACCACTCCCCTTGTCTGACTCAGGGAAACACAATGCTTGACTCTTGTCACTCCCCATGCCCGTGTCTGTACCTCATGCTGTCTGTGCTACTCCTCATGCTGTCTGCACCACTCCCCTTGTCTGACTCATCAGGGAAACACTATGCTTGCCTCTTGTTACTCCCCATGCCCGTGTCTGTACCTCATGCTGTCTGCACCAGTCCCCTTGTCTGACTTAGGGAAACACTATGCTTGCCTTTTGTCACTCCCCATGCCTGTGTCTGTACCTCATGCTGTCTGCACCACTCCCCTTGTTTGACTCAGGGAAACACTATGCTTGCCTCTTGTTACTCCCCATACCCGTGTCTGTACCTCATGCTGTCTGCACCACTCCCCTTGATTGACTCAGGGAAACACTATGCTTGCCTCTTGTCACTCCCCATTCCCGTGTCTGTACCTCATGCTGTCTGCACCACTCCCCTTGTCTGACTCAGGGAAACACTACGCTTGCCTCTTGTCACTCCCCATGCCCGTTTCTGTACCTCATGCTGTCTGTGCTACTCCTCATGCTGTCTGCACCACTCCCCTTGTCTGACTCAGCAGGGAAACACTATGCTTGCATCTTGTTACTCCCCATGCCCGTGTCTGTACCTCATGCTGTCTGCACCACTCCCCTTGTCTGACTCAGAGAAACACTATGCTTGCCTCTTGTCACTCCCCATGCCCGTGTCTGTACCTCATGCTGTCTGCACCACTCCCCTTGTCTGACTCAGGGAAACACAATGCTTGACTCTTGTCACTCCCCATGCCCGTGTCTGTACCTCATGTTGTCTGTGCTACTCCTCATGCTGTCTGCACCACTCCCCTTGTCTGACTCATTGAAACACAATGCTTGACTCTTGTCACTCCCCATGCCCGTGTCTGTACCTCATGCTGTCTGCACCACTCCCCTTGTCTGACTCAGGGAAACACTATGCTTGCCTCTTGTCACTCCCCATGCCCGTGTCAGTACCTCATGCTGTCTGCACCACTCCCCTTGTCTGACTCAGGGAAACACTATGCTTGCCTCTTGTCACTCCCCATGCCCGTGTCTGTACCTCATGCTGTCTGCACCACTCCCCTTGTCTGACTCAGGGAAACACAATGCTTGACTCTTGTCACTCCCCATGCCCGTGTCTGTACCTCATGCTGTCTGTGCTACTCCTCATGCTGTCTGCACCACTCCCCTTGTCTGACTCAGCAGGGAAACACTATGCTTGCCTCTTGTTACTCCCCATGCCCGTGTCTGTACCTCATGCTGTCTGCACCACTCCCCTTGTCTGACTTAGGGAAACACTATGCTTGCCTTTTGTCACTCCCCATGCCTGTGTCTGTACCTCATGCTGTCTGCACCACTCCCCTTGTTTGACTCAGGGAAACACTATGCTTGCCTCTTGTTACTCCCCATACCCGTGTCTGTACCTCATGCTGTCTGCACCACTCCCCTTGATTGACTCAGGGAAACACTATGCTTGCCTCTTATCACTCCCCATGCCCGTGTCTGTACCTCATGCTGTCTGCACCACTCCCCTTGTCTGACTCAGGGAAACACTATGCTTGCCTCTTGTCACTCCCCATGCCCGTGTCTGTACCTCATGCTGTCTGCACCACTCCCCTTGTCTGACTCAGGGAAACACTACGCTTGCCTCTTGTCACTCCCCATGCCCGTTTCTGTACCTCATGCTGTCTGTGCTACTCCTCATGCTGTCTGCACCACTCCCCTTGTCTGACTCAGGGAAACACTGCGCTTGCCTCTTGTCACTCCCCATGCCCGTGTTTGTACCTCATGCTGTCTGCACTACTCCTAATGCTGTCTGCACCACTACCCTTGCCTGACTCAGGGGAGCACTTTGGTTGCACATCCACGTGGTTTGCCAGCTCAGCGGTGCAGCCCTCACTTTGGGGGGCCTCATCATCGCATTTGTCAAGTTCCCGCGTGCCTTTGGCTCAGTCGGAGATGCCTCACCAAACGCTGAGCTGTGGTGCTTGCATGCAGTGCTGGGATATGTGGTCATTGGCCTGGCCACGTGCCAGCTAGCGCTTGGTTTTCTGCGACCCAGGCCTGGATCAGCACTGAGGAGGATGTGGGGCCCCCTTCATTCTTCGGCCGGCAAGTGAGTAGCAGGGAGGGGGGGGGGGGGGGGGGGGGGGGTCGCAGGGCATCTGGTCGGCCCCCTTCATTGGATTGCCCCCCATCAAAGGGCGCTACTTCCATTCGTTTTTTTTTATGATTTGGTTTGTTTGTCCTCGTCCTCCTGTTAGCTTCTTACCTCCGCCATTGTTGGTTGGTTTGTCCTCGTCCTCGTCCTCCTGTTAGCTTCTTACCTCTGCCATTGTTGGTTGGTTTGTCCTCGTCCTCGTCCTCCTGTTAGCTTCTTACCTCCGCCACTGTAAGTGGTTGAGATCTGGGTCCTGCTCCAGGGGGTTTAATACCTACGCCACCAAAACGGTGGTTGGGAGTTTGGTTTGTTTGTCCTCGACACACCCCTGATGTAATGGGGTTTTTTGCTTTGTGGGTGCTTTTTCTTTTTGTTTAAAGCACAGAGTCTCATACACCCTCGCGGTGTCAAGTAGACTTTAACATGTAATGTAATGTAATGATTGATGATTGTTGCATTCTCCTGGGGTCCTATTGGACTCCAAATGTGCCTCTCAGCTTGGTTGAGTAAACGGGGACTTATTTTGCTGATTGCCTGTTCCGCAGGTGGACGGTGCTTACACCCACACCCACCTACACACAGCTACACACAGCTACACCCACCCACCTACACTCACCTACACTCACCTACATGCAGGTGGACGGTGCTGATAGCCTGGGCAACAACGGCTACCGGTATTGCCGCCATGTACAAGCTTGACCCCCGCTCTGATTGGGTGGCTTGGGCCTGTATTGCTGGTAGCCTCGTAGGTAAGGAATAGCAATGTTATGATACATATTATGGAACATATAAACTTCATGATTCTAACTTGAGGTCGAAATAGAGATAGATACATATGTTTGGAAGCAGGGATGATAATTATTATGGACCATATAAACTTCATGATTATAACTTGAGGTCGAAATATGGATATATATATATATATATATATATATATATATATATATATATTTGGAAGCAGGGGGACCGGGAAGGGGGGGGGGGGGGGGGGGGGGGGGGGGGGGGGGGGGCATTGGACAACATAAGTATATGGATGTATATATGTTGAGTTGTGAAACATTATATTATTATTGTTACTTTCCCCGTATAATTATATCCGCAGCCCTACGGGTATAATTTCGTGCCCAGCATTACATTGGAATAAACGGTACATAATGTCAGGTGGAAACAAATCTAATGCTTTGTGCCTATCCCAACAACTTGCAGGAGTGCTTCTGCTTGGAGATCTGATCTTACAGATGTTTAGGCCCCCAGAATCAGAAGCCCTAAACCCTGCTGCTGCGCTTAAGAATGGTAGTGTTGGGCTCGGAAGCTCGAAAAGCGACTCGGAAGCTGACTCGAAGCTAGTGGTGGAAATGGCAGCGGACGTGGAGAGAGCAACAGGGGCAGGCCCAATGTAAGAGGGACAAGAGGAGGAAGAAGGCAGCGCTAGCTGTATTGCGGGCCTTGTGGGTTAGGTTAGAAAGGGACACTGTTTTCCACCGTTTATTTTGTTAGGCTATTCTTGAAAACTTCTAGCCAGATCCATCCCCTTGCCACTGGACTAATATCCAAACACCGTTGTTCCATTTTTCATTTACGTATCATGGCAGCTTCTTGCCAGCTCCGTTCACATGCCACTCGGTCTAGGGGCAGCTTCTTGCCAGCTCCATTCACACACCACTGGGTCCAGGGCTGTCAACTTTCTCTGTGCCAGAGCTTTGTACTGCATTGGAACTCCCACCATGTCAGTGTGTCAGTCTGAGTTAATATATAATATATACCCATAGTCAGCCAAGGGAGCTGCATGGAAGCTGCTGCATGTAGCTGGCATAAAGAAACAATGGATTACTCATTATTATAATATGGTTATCAATAAGGCACACTATTATAGTATAGTTTTCAATAAATCGCAAATTTAATTTTCGCAATCTGACGGCAGCATCTCCCCCTGAAGTTGTCTTCCGGATTTACCCAGTTTGCAGACGTGAATAAGCCCAAGTGACCTTTACACTCGGCTACCAGCAGGGTAATTCAAAGCGCGCGCTTTTGCGCTATAATTTGAGCGCTGACTTTTTGACCCCCTCTGCGCTATAAGCGCAGTTTTTTGCAACCCCCTGTGGGCGCAGCTAGCAAATTTTGCGCTTTTTGCACTACAAAGCGCATTTTTTTGTTTTAAAGTGCGCTAAAGCGCTGGCCAATTTGGCCATTTGAAGTACCCTGGCCACCAGTACGTAGGGAACGGCAACTTATATTAGTGCTTGAAAAACTGATATTAACTAATATTATTATAGTGCCAGAATAATATTAGTTTTTCAAATGAATTCATAATTGTGGTGAGATTGATGGCTCGGCAGGCTAATATTATCTAATATTAACATATATTATGCATTCACTAATATTAGTGACTATTGCCTTTCCCTATTAGTTCGTAGTTAACCTTATTTGTAGACGCTTTTGGGGGGTTGGAAGGGTGCGAGAAGGTGCCTCTGTTTATTATCAATGATTGTATGAGGAGATTGGATCAAGGTTATTTTGACAATAATGCTATGGTTTGAATTAAATGCTTTAATTTGGATTTATTTTATTACTGTCGAAGACGGCTGCTAGCCTAAAGGCTGGAGCCATGTAAACAAGTTCAAGTTTATTTGTAGGGTGAATAAGACTTGTTGAGTTATCAACATGTAACAAGAAAATGGAGGTTGTATCAACTCTTTTTCAGGCCTTATTTTGAGTTATGGACCCATTAGCCAAATATGTTTTGCCATAGTACATTTTTGAGCCAGTGTTTACTAAAAAACGTGTTATCAAGCAGGAGGAGCCCCGGCCTCCAAATTTTGAGTAAGGCCAATTGATTTTTTCTGAGAATGGGGCTATAATGGCATGGCTCATGCCTATCTGCCTGACCAAGTTTTCAGGTCATTCTGAGCACCTCATTTGAGGGGGGGGGGGGGGGGGGGGGGGGGGGGGGGGGGGGGGGGGGGGGGGCCTAGAAGGATGCACCATCCTGTAGGGGGAGCAACCACATAGTGTAAGAGTGTGTGTGTATGGGTGTGGGGGGGGGTCATCCCTCATTTTCTTTTTTGCTAACTTTTTACTTATCAGCTTATACACTTCAAGAGTGGAGAAAGACTCGCAGCGGTCAAACGCGCCAATCTATACACGTAGATGAGAATGATTTACAGCGACTGGGGAACCACAAAGGGCACAAGTGGTGGAAGGGGCGAAAGCCGGGAACCTAATCAGGGTACAGGCTATACAGCGTGTGTCAGAGGACCAGGGACGCAGCCTACAGGAAGCTGTCACTGTGTCATGAAGGATGACACATTCTACGGGAAGCTGACACAGTACAAACAGAAAAGGAGTTACTGTCTGTACCGATAGTTCTAAGAAAGTACAGAAGTAGTCACCAAGACATAAAACGATTGAGTGAACCGCAATTGATGCTGATACTCCACCTATGACGCAGGTGACATACAATACTACTACTCCACCTATGGTACAGGTGGCATAGATAGAACTATGTGTAACAAAAAAAAATCGAAGAACTCCGAAATCCAGGAGAACTCCAAAGGAAACAAAAGGTTTCAGAGGAAGGAAGGAAACTAGGCAGGAAAAATACTGCAAAGCTAGAAAGAAAGAAAAAACGAATATCAAAGAAGGGTAACAACGGTATAGAAACCCAAGCTGGGTACAGGAACCTAATGCCAAACAATTTATAACCAAAGGGACAGATGTAACAAAAAAAATGACCTCAAGGGGAAGCGGTCATTCCGTGCATGCGGACAAACCGCCAGAACAAAGCAGGATCAAGGGGCTTGGTAAAGGGGTCAGCACAGTTGTCCTTAGTGTTAACATAGGCAACCTGCAGCCGACCATCCTCAACCAGCTCCTTGATATAATGATGAATCACATCAATGTGCTTGCTGCGAGGAATCAGCTGCCAGTCATTGGCCCAACTCAGAGATCCCAGGTTGTCACCCTGAATGGTGACAGTGGTTCACGGTAACCCCAGATCAGCCCTCAATTTATTCAACCACTGCACCTCCCTGGATGTCTGAGCCAGGGCTTGATACTCAGCCTCACTAGAGCTAATAGCAACAGTAGGCTGCCGCTTGCTCATCCAGTTCACCAGGCACCCAGCAGCAAGCACAGCATATCCAGTACGAGATCTCCTGCCAGACCCATCATCAGCAAAGGATGAGTCACTAAAGACAGTAAAAGAGAACTCAGGGCTGTGGGTGCAAGAGAGGCCCAGGTGGGAATGAGACCTCAAATACAAGAGCAAGCGCTTGGCTGCCCCCCAGAGGGGGACAGTAGGGTGAGCAGAAAACCTGGACAGATAGCTTACAGCAAAAGAAATATCAGGCCTGGTGCACGTAGCCAAGTATAGCAAATAAAGCACCAACAAGGGAGAGGTACTGGCTATTAGAGGGCAGGGGATCTCCAGGGGGGTCAGTGACAGTGCACTTGGCCATGGGGGCAGAGAACTTGAGCTTGGCTGCAGAGGTGAGACCAAACTGCTCAACAATGTAGGAGTGCTGGGAGAGGTTGATCTGAACACACCTGCCATTAGATTCAAGTGTAACATGCATGTCCAGTGAGAGAAACAAGACAGGCACACCCAACTCCTTCACCTCCCAGCCAGCAGCTTCCATAGCCTTGATCAGCAAAGCATACAAAGCCAGATCATCAAAAGCACAGATAAAATCATCAACATAGGTCAGAACATAGCTCCACCCACCAAAGGAATCCCGTCTAACGTACAGAGCTGGTTCTGCCTTGCACATCACAAACCCATGAGCAATCAAAACCTGCTTGACCTCCATGCTCCAAGCCCTAGGTGCCTGCTTCAGACCATAAAGGGACTTGATAAGTTTGCACACAAGGGGGAGGCCAGTAGGACCAAGCACTTTGAAACCCTCAGGCTGGTGACAGTACAAGTCCAGACCAGGTTCCAAGACAGCATTGAGAAAAGCAGTCTTGATATCCAGCTGCCTAACAAACATCTTCCTATGAGTGATGGCAGCAAGGAGAACCCTAAGCCCAGCCTTAGAAGAGACCGGGGCATAGACATCATGAAAGTCAAGCCCACGCCTCTGCAAAAATCCACGAACCACAAAGCGTGCTTTATAACGCACATATCCATTAATCCCTATCTTCTTCACAAATAACCACCGGCCAGACAGGACCCTCCGTCTATGAGGCTGAGGAGTCAGAACCCATGTGCCATGGGCACGCAAAGATTCCATCTCATCCTTCATAGCTAGTAACCATTGACCCCTGTCAGGGTTAGAGGGGTGCATGGCGTCCCTATATGACAGTTCAGTGGAAGTAGAGATGTATGCACCCACATAAAGGCAGTCAACCCCCATATGAGCAACATGTGTATCAGCAGGTAGTACAACCCCCAGCTCAGGAATACTGACTGGTTGAACAGGGTCGGCATTCTTTGCCTCTAAATCAATGAATCCTGGGTCGACTGCTGGAACACCCCAGCCATACGCAGTATCACTCCCAGCCCACTCATCCAAATCATCACTCAGGCTTTCCCTGAAGGCCAACTCATCATCGAGCTTTGTCCTGTGTAAACCACCAGAGAGGACAGGGGGCAGTGGGATCAATACTGCCTGCAAGTCATCAGAACAAGTGGAAGGGAGGAGATGTGAATCAGACAGTGGACCTATAGAAGGCTCCATTATGACGGACGAGCGGTCGAATCCTATAGCTTCGCCAGTGAAACGTGGCACAGAGGAGGGCCTGGCGACCCCCTGAGATTCGGGTAAATTTATGTTCGGAGGAACTTTAGACTCCCGCCCTCCCTTTAGCTTCACACGCGATATAGCACGATTAGTCCCTGACCTGGGACGCAATTTCATCCCATGACCAGGACAGCCGTCAACAATCTGGGTTGCTAAAGGGTCTAAGGCATTTCCAGCATCATCCAGCATATGACTGTTGATTGTAGTAGGGATGCTGTCTAGATACGGGGACCCATCATAAGGGGAGCGCCCAGGTATACAGTTGTAGCTGAACTGTTCATAGAAGAGCACATCACGACTCTCTACTACCTGGCGCAACTCTGGAACCCAAACAAAATAACCCTTACTCATCACCAGCCAGGGAATACCCAACCATTCTACCAGATAATGCCCTTTCATCAAGCTTGTTACGCTTCTTCCCGTTGACTAAAGTAACATAGCAAGGGGAATTAAAGACACGTAACAACGACACATCAGGAACCACAGCAAAGAATAGCTCATAAGGAGTCTTTTCACCCTGGTTGGGCAGACGGTTGCAAAGGTAACATGCACTGAGAAAGGTGTAGGGCCAGAAGGTCTTAGGAAGCTTAGACTCTAAGTGAATACTCCTAGCTACATTCTGCAATACCCCAGTGTACCTCTCAACAGTTGCATTCTGCTGAGCAGTGTACATAATCGATAACTCGTGAACTGCCCCAACCTTGATCAACCATTCTTCGAACCACTTAACCAAAAATTCCTTAGCCCTGTCAGATCTCAAACATTTGAACACAAAACCATGTAGCTGAGTCATCCACCTAAGGATGGTAGTCTGAATTGCTAAGGGAGCCTCATCCCTGGACCTCAAGGCCAATACCTCAGCATAGCCAGAGAATTGATCTGTGAGACACAGGATATAATAATCCCCACGCAAGCCCCTAATATGAACAGGTCCCATGATAGATATCTAAGTGAAGACGTTGTAGAGGTGCACGGATCTTTTTGGTGCTTTCTTTAGGAAAAGGCAAACGTTTAGCCTTAGCCTTCAGACAAGCATCACAAGGGATCTTAGCCAGTTTCTTTCACTTGATGCATGGTGAGGGGGCAAGTTCTTAAACCATCTTAAAGCCTGACAAGTCTGCGCATGGCTTCATAGCCAGGGTGCGTGACCCAGCCGCTGATGCCACAGCCATTCAATAGTAGTAGGGATAAGAACTCCACCATCCTCATCAACATCAAGTGCAAAACAGGATAAGGGTCTGCTATACGAACAGAACACCCATGGGGAGAAGCACAAGGCCTACATGCAAACTTATACACACCATCACTAGAGGCAGGAAAAGACCATAAGACAGAAGAGGCCTGTGTGGCAGTACAGCTAGTACTATCATAAGAAACCTGGCAGTTAGGGGAATGAGCCACATCATTTACTGACAAAAGGTTCACCGGACAGTGAGGGATGTAGAGAACATTGGAGAGAGTGATTGGTGTTGGTAACCAATCACTACATATAACACAATGGATCCACTGCCTGCTGACCGTTGAACCACCCCATCACCAAATCTAACAGCTGGGTCATTTGAAGAAGCATTATACACTAAGAACAGGGACATGTCACCAGTAATAGACAATGCAGCCCCCGAGTCAACATGCCAGACACCCTCAGAGAGACTAGGGCTACACACGTTTGAGAACTTCGTGTTGCAAGAGAAGAGGACAGGGCTTACCTCCTACTTCTTATCCAGAGCATACCCATCAATCTGGGCATGCAGGGAGGACAACTGTTTGGGGGTCAGCGTAGCTGGAAGGGCCAAGTTGATGGGCACGGGTGCTTTACCCTGTGACCCAAACTTTGTAAATGTAAGATTGTTACAACGGCATAGGTTCGATAGAGGAGAAGATGCTATTAAGCGCAACAGGCGCAATCATATAGAATAGAGATGTGTACTGCAGGGTACTGCAGTCACGTGCAGACCACAGCTAGCCTGTGGCCTGGCGGCAGGCAACGCGGTACCAAGAGGGAAAGGTACCGGTGTGCATTATGCCGACTCAGAGACTGATATATAAATCGGTCAATAACATCCCCCCCAATTCAAGGTATTCTTGAGCTCAAGAATTCCTGGAATTAAGTGAGGGGCATAAGAAAATTAAAATATAAAAGCTAGGGAGACTTTGGTAATTTCTAGTAGCTGAAAGGGAGAAATCACTTTAGCAGGGGTCTTCAAAGAAATGTCAGTCTTCTGGGGTAGCTGGCTAGGGTAGGAACACTGCAGGTAGGCTGCAGGCTAAGTAGCAGAGAGGCTGTTGAGAAGGTGCTAGGAAACTGCAGGTAGGCTGCAGGCTAGAGCAGATAGGCTGCTATGGGGCTGGACTAAATACTGCAAAGGGCTGCAGGTAGGCTGCAGGCTAGGTTGCAGGGAGGCTGCTGGGAAGCTTGTTAAGGAAAGTCCAGGCTTGGTTAAGGCTTGTGAAGATATCCTTGGTTACGAGAAGTTGCATGATTCGAGACTAGAGGATTTGTCTTACTTTAGACAGGATGTCTGGACTAGTCCCCCCATAATTTGGGTGAGCTACATTAGGTTAATCCTAAATTAAAGCACAGACATCATGAAGAGACTAGAATAATCCTAAATTTAGAAGGGGGTGTGGCCTGTGGAAATACATGGGGCAGTACAGTAGGCAGGTAATCTAATAAATTCTAGAGTGTTCAAGTCTAATCCAACAGATGAAGAGCAATGTTTGTAACTGAATTAAGTGCCTGGCTTGCTGGAGAAGCCATCAAGGTCAAGCTGCTGGCAGATCTGGGCAAAGAACTGGTCAAATGACTTGGGGGCCAGGCGGCTGGGGGGGGGTAAGGATGTTGACAAAGGTGAAGTCCATGGGGCTCCAGTTCATGCTAAGGTGGTTGACACACAGCACTTTTCCTCAGATGGTGGCAGAAGAGGATGCTGCCGACACATTGGGTATCGGGTTGCGCTCTGCCCCCACCACCACCTGCCCCACCACCACCCACCCCACCAACCCACTCACCCCCACACCCCCACCCCAACCCCTGCAGTGCTGAGGAGCAGTCGCACCACACACACGCACACAAAACACTGCACCTACCCCCCCAGCCCCCCAACCACGACCACCACCCTCCCACCAACGCACTCACCCCCACCACTCAACCCCACCCATGCAGTGCTGTGGAGCAATCACGCCACACACACAAGCACACAAACACTGCAGACCCCCCCCCCCACACACACCTGCCCACCAACCCACTCACTCCCACCACCCCATCCCACCCACCCCTGCGGTGTTGAGGAGCAGTCGGCCACACACACATGCACACAAACACTGCACCCCCACCACACACACACACACTTTAGCCCCCGACCCACCCATCCACCCACCAACTCACCCCCAACACCACACACACACACACACTGTAGCCCCCGACCACCCACCCACCCACTCACCCCCACCACCACACACAATACACACACACTTTAGCCCCCGACCCACCCACCCTAGCTGGACCAGCCTAGCCCATGAGGACATGCCGCGATCTGCTCCCACCTCTTATAATGATTTCCTAGGAGGAGGATTGCCACCCCATGCGGCCATGCAGGTCTGGCTGGAGGAAGCCTATAAAGAGAGGGTCAACATGCTTTGATCGAGGGATCTCAATAACCGCTCTGCCGTTTTTCGCGCGCGCGAGGATTAAGATGGGGAAGCATTTGGGGAAGGAGGAGCTGGTGATGTACCAAGGAGGAGAACTGATGAGAGAGAGAGAGGCGCGTGAAAAAGGGCCGTCGTTGAGGCCCACCAGCTTTGGAAATTGTCAGCGTCAGGCCAAGCCACCCGTCGTTTACCAAGAGAGTGCCCCCAGTGCTGGGTGGAACTATGAATTTTTGAAGTCTTTGAGCTGTCGAGTTCTCCCCCCGCCATGGAATGAGGTCGTACCTGGTCAGTGGGTGAGCGAGTGCCACTGGGTCTATAAAGTATTCCGCCCCAGTTCAAGCGACGTCAGGGGCAGACTGCCCAGCTTCGAGATCAAGGTTGGGTGGGTCGCGAAAGTTGTGTGTCCGCAGGACTCTGTACTGCCATTTTTGATCGTCGAAAATCAGCTACCTCAAGGAGGGCCCTGCTTGACCTGCGCTTCTGATACCCTCTATCTTGGATAAAAATGTACGCGAGACGGAGCCAATTTGAACGGTTTGACGATGTGAGTAGTCAGCAGATCCCGGGAGTATTTTCGAGTTCTACACCGCGCTGGTCGTACTTCGGCAATACGTAAACCGCTGGGGGGCGGCCCAAATAGAATATCTTATCCTTATGCCACGCCTGAAGTAATCCAGTTGTATTGATTCATATCGTGCAATAACGGATGCCGATATTTCCGACAAGTTCCAGTTCTTCCTGGAAATGGCTGCTCCTGTTGAGGTGACATTCATGATCGCGGCTAATCAGCTTCTGCTCCGAGGGTCGAGGAAACGGCGAACGTGCCATGAGCGACGCCGGGAACGGCTGAGGAAAGACTGCTTTGAGGTGCGAATGGATTTACATCCTCCTGTGTTTTATGCTCCATGTATCTTCATTTCTGCTTCTATCTATTAAAAGCAAACACATAAGGCAACGCCCCGAAGAAGAAGCACTCATGTAACAACCCTACTTCTTGTTAGCATCTTCTTGCTTGCTTGACGTCGCTCGACGCGCCTACACGAACCCACGGAATTGACAGCACAAATTCTTAAGTATGTACTCAGCTGTTTATAAATTCCCAACTAGCCACATTAATTGTCATGTCGTCAGTCACCATCCCACACTGGAACATACTTCACCACCTTCTAGCATACCTTGCCTATGAACCCTGCTTATCACTACATCCCGCTACTTCCTTAAGTTTGACTTCTATGACATTTGTTCACAAGTCAGGATGAAGGAGACAAGTCCAGTCCAGGTTACGAAGAGACTAAATTCTTACATGGCTGTCTCTAGACATTCATAATCATGCCATTGTCCCCTTCATTTATGTAATACCGTCATTTTGCTTTTGGTCACCAGTCGTCATAATGCGCAATGAATGATACCCAATTTGTAAGCCCTCCGCAGAAGGTTAATTATCATACATGTAAATACAATATGATATGTGTGTAACTATCAACCCTGATAAAAAAAAAAAAAAAATCATGTGGTTTCCTGTTCAGGACCGAGGCATGGAACATCATCGATTAGTCACACAAAGAGTGACGCAGGAGTAGCTTCTTGAGGGCATCGAGTGCTTCACCGTACATGGAGCAGGTCCTTTAAAGAAGAAGAAGGACATTGGGCCAGAGAGCATCCTCACTCAGCTTGCTATGGATAAGGAATACAACTGCAAGGACGCTGAAGCTGCAGACATGGCCCCCGTACGCCTGCTGGTTCGTGTGTTTATGAGCGAAAAGTATTTCCCAGAGGCCGAGACAGGGGGGGGAGCCAACAGGAGGTTGAAGCCATTTGAGAGATTTGATTAAACTACGAGTAAGTTCCCCTTCTCTTGTTTTCTGTCTCGCTCTGTCATGCCTTTTCGCCTTCCACAATTCCAACTCCCATCTGAATCGCACAACTTATCGATAACGCAGTCTTAAATATGTCTTTCTGTCCCCCCCCCCCCCCCCCCCCCCCCCCCCCCCCCCCCCAGGTCCTACCTATATGCATTGTCAATGTCGTACTTTGTTACATGGTGAATTGGCTGCTCCGAATGGGACACAAACGAAATTTACAGCCATGTCACCTAACAATTGACTGTATCAACCAAACATGAAGCACAACAAAATAGAAGCAATGCCAGTGCCACGTCCATTTACTCATTCTTCTCTACTCCTTTAACTGTACATCAGGAACTGCTTAGACGGGGCTGGTCGCTTCATCGTGTATAGCCAAGAGGATAGCAACTACCAGGCCAAGAATGCACTAGGATCTGAAGTTTGTAGAGAAGGGCAACTTATGGAGGGCGTTGTCGCAATATGGACTGATGCATTGGTTTCTTCTTCTAGGCAGCTCCCTGAGCCTGCCACACCTCGCTCATGAGAACTGTATGTATAATATAACAGATAATAGAAATATGGTCGTAGGAAAGTATTGGATTGTTGCATTTCTACTTTTGAGCAGCAGCGTCTAGGCAGCTCCCCTGCCTGCCTGTCCGGCCAAAGCTAGCGCAGTCTGGTGCACCTGGGCGTTGATGCCATCAGTATTTGACACCTGTTCAAATCTGGGCAGATAGCCCAGTTGATAAGTCAAGAGGCTGCCTGGAGTCTGCTGTTGGTAGTTGATCCCACACGTCGCCACTCCAACTTAATTATTAGTGATACACTTGCACATTTGAAAACCAGTTTCCCGTGCGATACCCATGGAAACATTACGTTGTTTGAAAATGTTTTTTTCATACATTCAAAATGCTTATTTTCGTGCGTTTCGTAATCTGATTTTCCAGGCAGTTCACGAAGATACATTTTGAATGCCTGAAGAATCAGATTACGGAATTTACAAAATTAAGATTTTTCAAATGTATGAAAAGTTGAGTTGAAAATGCCTGGGAAATTGTCGAAGGTGTGGTCGTCTTGCATGGAAACTTCCTGTTAACGGGGCGGCGCTATTAAACAGCAATAATATAGGTTTTCTGGCCTTGATTATTACATGTGTAACTTTTCTTAGATTACTAAAATTTGTGAAAATTTAGAAAATCGTTTTATCGGCCGTATCGACTAACGGGGCGACGCTATTTAATAGCAATAATACAGGAAGGATGCTATACCCTCTAGAACCGGCTTAAATATTTAGACAGCCGAAGGGGCGTGACCAACGGACCACGCAGTGAGCCTGGACAGCCCGCGCCGTGCGTCGTTTTCCCCTCTTTTTCACCTTCCCAGGCCAAATAGCCGAAATCGGTCTGGTTGGACATAAAATAAAAAGGGTAAAAAAAATATATCTCCAAACGACTTCTCCTTCGGATAGCATTTAGAGGAGGCTCTAAAACCTATCATTCCAAGCTGGCTCCTCGAACTAACGACGCACTAGGCCTGAGGAGGCTACTCAGGGCGCCCTTAGACCCCCCCCCCCCCCCCCCCCCCCCCTAATAAACTTGAACACATCATATCTCACTCGTTACGTCGAATTTAGGTACCATCTTTCTTCCCATGTGAAAGTTATGGGTCCCCTGTAGCTCTCCGCCCAATTTGGGGGCCTCGACACTTCAGTTGACCCCCCCGTGAGGCATCGAACTAGAGGCTCCTGTAAGAAAAACAAGTGCAAAAAACAATAAACTGCACCTCACTGCCGAAAGCGCTGCTGAACCCAAACAAACTTGACGCCCACAGATGTTTTGGTAGGGTGTCTGGGGGTATTAATGCCTACGTTTTGGCAACTCGAAACCTCGAAATTTCCTAATCAGGTGCAGGTCATTTTCCTAATCAGGTGCAGGTTATTTTCCTAATCAGGTGCAGATCAATTTTCCCAATCAGTTGCTGGTCAATTTCCAAAACAGGCCAGACATTTCTTGACCGTTTAGCCTAGCTGAGCAGGTCGCTTGGCTCAGCAGGCCGTATTAGTACCCCTGGGTCTCGAATTCATTTTGTAATCCTTTTCTGGATTTGGCAAATCATGTCGAGCTGATTTATGTGGTTCCTTCAATTGTGATTCCCTATTCATTCAATCCCTCGTTAGCTAATTTCTCTTCGCGTTTTGTTTTAGCGTGTTTTCAGCCTGGTTCTAATTCGCTTTAACTCAGTTCGCTTGGATCGAGGCTGGGGAGGCAAGAGAGGTAAAGACAAGGCCAGGGAGTTTTGGGGCGCACCTTTTTGTTACACATTGTAGGTGCTCTGGGCAATTTAATGATAATAATAATAATAATAATAATCTATATATATAAAGAAATCATGGTCGCGGTGGTCGCGGTGGTCGTGGTGGTCGTGGTGGTCGTGGTGGTGTCATCATCGCGTGCCCACGTGCGAAGTGTAACCGACTTGCAACCGACTTTTCGTTCACCCAACTAGCAACTCCCCGCCTAGCGGAAGTTTCAAACACCAAAACTGCAGATTCGCTAAGCTAAGCGCGCGCGCTCATAGCAAGTCCACAACTGCCTCCAATACTATGACGGCAAGACATTTAGAATCAGAAGATCCTCTCCTCGGAGGTCACCAGCCGACCCTCATATGGCTTGGCATGGCGCTCGGAATAATAGCTTTCAGTTCTTCACGGATAATGCGACCATGATGCATGGCAACGGTCATAATGGACAGGAGGGCCCGCAAAAACGCCAGCTAGCGCTCAAAGCGAGCTTGCCAGAGCAAGGAAGACAGGGAAATAGCCAACAAGCGTCGACGTGATGCCCGCGCTGCCCGATCCGAGGAGCTACGTCATGCTGGTAATCTCGCAATGAGTCAGGAACGAGCTACCGTGCCTAAGGAGGAACACGAAGCTGGTAACCAATCCAGGCGCTAAGACGATGCTGCCCAGCCTGAGGAATTATGACAGGATCATAATCAAGCCAGACCTTCATATCGTGATGATTTTTTTCTCCGTCTGCGAGCGATGCCACCATTCATCTCACGCATGCGCAATTTTGCCATGCCATCGCATCACATTCGTAGTGATTGGCATCCAGTTGCGATTAATTACCTTTGTTCAGATCGCCATGGCCATTCCGTCCCCCTGGACACTCTCGTGCTTGCCACGATCATCCCATCTTTGCAAGCTCTTTTCGTTGTATAGAATATGAAGTACTTTACTGCGATTTTTGCTGTTCTGAGTTGATCGAGTCTCGACTGGGGCACTGTACGAGAAGACGAAGCTGCAGGTTTGTAGCCATGCAATTGCACCGGTCCGGTGTTCTCGGGGCGATCGGAATCTGAGCGACTGAGCGCTCGCAATGTTGGTAGGTTCGAAGCACAGCGGTTCCCTCTTTCTGCACGATTGAATCCCACAGGGTGAAGTGAAGGGTACGAGGTAGGGAGAAGAAGATTGTGTGTGCGTGTTGGTGGTTGGGGGAAGGGAGGGTGGTGGGGGTAAGGTGAGAGAAAGAGAGTGCGTGTGGATGGGGTGGGTGAGGGGTAGGGAGAGGTCAGAATGGGGGGGAGGGGGGGATGGTATGTGTGTGTATGACAGGGTGGGAGGCCACACCTGAAGCAGAAGAGGAATAGGTAGGGAGAAGAAGTGTGTGTGCGGGGTGGGGGTGGGGTGGGGGGGGGGAGAGGCAGGGGAGCGTCGAGCAAGGGCTGAGATGGCTGATTTCTTGACTGTGTGTAAGGGAGGGGTGGGGTGGGGGGGGGGGGGGGGGGGGAGGGGGGCATACAAGGGCGTTACCCGTTATGTAACCCAAACCAGACTAGGACCCATGGCCTGGGTGGGGGGGTGGGGGTGGGGGGTGGCCACTGGCCACACGGGCTACCGTACTAGTAATAATAATAATAATAATAATAATAATAATAATAATAATAATAATAATAATAATAATAATAATAATAATAATAGTAATAATAATAAGATCCTACAGGTCCAGGCTGTCAGGCATTATGGCACCAGGCCTCCACGTTGGCAGGCATCTGAAGACCAACCTGTCAAGCACTAGGGTAGGCACCAGGCTGGCAGGCACCAAGCCTACTGGCTGGCAGGCACCAGGCCTCCAGGCTGGCAGGCACCATAGCACCAGGCTGGCAGGCACCAGGCCTCCAGGCTGGCAGGCACCAGGGCTCCAGGCTGGCAAGCACCAGGCCTCCTGGCTGGCAGGCACCAGGCCTCCAGGCTGGCAGGCACCATAGCACCAGGCTGGCATGCACCAGGCCTCCAGGCTGGCAGGCACCAGGCCTCCAGGCTGGCAGGCATCATAGAACCAGGCTGGCAGGCACCAAGGCTCCTGCCTGGCAGGCACCAGGCCTCCAGGCTGGCAAGCACCAAGGCTCCTGGCTGGCAGGCACCAGGCCTCCAGGCTGGCAGGCATCATAGAACCAGGCTGGCAAGCACCAAGGCTCCTGGCTGGCAGGCACCAGGCCTCCAGGCTGGCAGGCATCATAGAACCAGGCTGGTAGGCACCAGAGCCTATATATATATATATATATATACAACCACATACACTGACTGACTGACTGACTGACTGACTGACTGACTGACTGACTGACTGACTGACTGACTGACTGACTGACTGACTGACTGACTGACTGACTGACTGACTGACTAACTGACCTGACTGACTGACCAACAGACTGACCTGTCACCACCATCACCACCCACCACCACTGCCACCACCACCACCACAACAACTGTCACCACCATCACCACCACCACCACCTCTGTCACCACCATCACCACCACCACTGTCCACCCCCACCACCACTGTCCACCACTGTCCATGCTGTCCACCCCCACCACTGTCCACCCACCACCACCACTGTCCACCCACCACCACCACCACTGTCCACCCCCCCCACCACTGCCCACCACTGCCCACCCCCCACCACCACTGTCCACCCACCACCACCACTGTCCACCCCCCACCACTGCCCACCCCCCACCACCACTGTCCATCCCCCACCACCACTATCCACCTACCCCCCACCACCACTGTCCACCCCCCACCACCACTGTCCACCCCCCCCCACCACTGCCCACCACTGTCCACCCACCACCACCACTGTCCACCCACCACCACCACTGTCCACCACTGTCCACCCACCACCACCACTGTCCACCCACCACCACACCACTGTCCACCAACCACCACCACTGTCCACCACTGTCCAACCCCCAACACCACTGTCCAACCACCACCACCACTATCCACCTACCACCACCACCTCTGCCATGGGTATGCCTCCCCCCCCCCCCCCACACACACACACACCCTCCCCCAAACACACTGCCATGGGTATGCCTTCCTCCCCCCCCCCAACCCCCCCCCCCACACACACACCCTGCCATGGGTATGCCTTCCCCCCACCCACCCACCCACACTCTCCCACTCACACCCTGCCATGGGTATGCCTCCCCCCCCCCCCCCCCCCCCCCCCCCCCCCCCCCATTCACCCACACACACACCCATTGCCAGGGATATGCCCCTCCCCCCCCCCCCCCCCACATCCACACTGCCATGGGTATGCCTTCCCCCCACCCCCCCCCACCCCCCCCTTCACCCACACCCACCCACCCATTGCCAGGGATATGCCCCTCCCCCCCCCCCCCCCCCACCCCCACATCCACACTGCCATGGGTATGCCTTCCCCCCCCCCACCACACACCACCCACACACACACACCCTGCCATGGGTAAGCCTTCCCCCCACCCCCCACACACACCCCCTCCCACTCACACCCTGCCATGGGTATGCTCCCCCCCCCAAACCCAACCCAACCCAACCACACACACCCACACACACACACATACACACACACCATTATGAATGAATGAAGGTACCTGACCTACCTACCCACCCACCCACCCCTAACACTGGCATGTACCTGACCTACCTACCCACCCCCACCCCTAACACTGCATGTACCTGACCTACCTACCCACCCATCCACCCCTAACACTGGCATGTACCTGACCTACCTACCCACCCACCCACCCCTAACACTGGCATGTACCTGACCTACCTACCCACCCACCCACCCCTAACACTGGCATGTACCTGACCTACCTACCCACCCACCCACCCCTAACACTGGCATGTACCTGACCTACCTACCCACCCACCCACCCTAACACTGGCATGTACCTGACCTACCTACCCACCCACCCACCCCTAACACTGGCATGTACCTGACCTACCTACCCACCCACCCACCCCTAACACTGGCATGTACCTGACCTACCTACCCACCCACCCCTAAAACTGGCATGTACCTGACCTACCTACCCACCCACCCACCCCTAACACTGGCATGTACCTGACCTACCTACCCACCCACCCACCCCTAACACTGGCATGTACCTGACCTACCTACCCACCCACCCACCCCGCTGTTGTCGTAGCCCTATATGTTGCATGATGGTGAGGTAGCCCCGTTGAGGTTGCGTGATGTGCACGTTGGGGTCGTTAAAAGGTACTGTATAATCTACTTTTTGAAACTGTTTCGAAAATCTAGGCTTCGCGAGGCATATCTACGTTTCGTGAGCCTAAATCTACGAGTCCGACGAAACATACACTCACAAATCTGCTTAGTATGCTACCTGGATGCAATGGGTATCGCACGGGGGTGTGCGGATTTGGAAAGTGGTGAGCATCTCAAAGTTTGCTGAAAACAATGTAACGATCCAATCCTCGCCTATTGGTGGTTGGCCCCGTGGAAGCAAACAGTCTGGTGCCCCCAACCTCACGCCTCGTAATAAGGCTTACAACTATGTACTTACCCATTATGGGCGCCTGGAGGCGCGTCCCGAATGAAATGAAATTAATTCTGAATTCAATTAATTTTAATTGATTTTAATTTAATTTAATTTAATTTATTTACAAGGCTTACACTTATGTATTTATCCACCTCACCTGCAAACCTCGAATATTTGCATATGCTACTTGACCAACCGTGACAAACCGGACAACCGTGTGCAGCCCATATTGTCTGAAAACATGTTACAATCCAATCCACTCCTCACATATCTGCGTTTGAAACGTGACACGTTATACAATTTGTCATAATGGTTTTAGTTATGACGTTATAAGAAACCCTGGTGGAGTCAAAACTGTTTACGCAATCTACATGGGCAAACATCTACGTTTACTACGAAACATACCTTCCAACATCTGCGTTTGAGACGTGAAGCATAACGTTTCGGAGAACCCTGGTATAGTCGAAACATAAAAAAATAACAGACCAAACCTCATCGTCTATATAACAGACCAATTTCAACATTCGAACTTCCGATGTAACTTTCTCGCTGCTCATTTTCCTTCTTAGCATTCGCGTAGCATATTCGCATTCTCCTGCGTCTGCGCTATCGAATGCTTCCACCTGCTCTTTGTTCCATGCAGTTTCGGTCAACTCTTTCCGAAACAGCAACCAAACAGGAGCTCATGCTTTCGCAGAGGCAATGCTGCTATCTAAGTCGCCGTCTACAACATCTGACGCGACTCGCAGCAACTTCTGTGGTCGCAGGGTGGTAGACGGTTACTTTGGTAGCGAGCTGCACCTCTGGGCAGCCGAAAGTATGCACTACCTGACAGAATGCGCCTCTCCCTGGACTTCCCAACAGGGGGGGATGCAAAGCGCACATTCCTGGCGCATTCTTGATGGTCGCTGCCAGGAGCGAAGGCTCCATGCAATCGAGAAACTCACTAACGAATCCCTTTTTCCCCCATGCAGGACTCCAGGACAGACACCTGCTCTTTCAAATCGGGACGCTGCCAGTCACCATATGAACTGGAGCACCCTGGGGCTTAACGCCTCTTATTGCCGACCCTTGACAACCACTGTTCGCGGCGCCAATCAATTCATGGACCCTGCTAATTTCTGCCAGTTTTTCAAATCCACTCGACAATACCAATCCACTTTCGAAAACACCCCCCACGCGCTCTGTTACCTCACGCACCAACTTCATAGCCAGGAGAACGGAAGCACAGGTTGGTCCCCAATCTGCGACCTCAAAGCTACGCGGAATCAGATTTACGCGGATAGTAGGAGTCAATGCGCTCCTCTCCACCCCGTTTCCCTCCAATGTGCCTCCCGCTATCCTAGCAACACTACCCTGATGCTCACTCAACACGCTGCTCTCTCCTCTTACGCTGCTCTCTTCCCTTACTCAACTTCTGCTCACAAGCACATGCCCCTTTCTGCTTTCTACCCTAACACTAACCATAACCAATACGATGCGTCTCGGCCTACGGGGCTCCAAATCTCACTCCCGATCAACCTCATGCTCACGACAAGTCTCGAGCTACCTATCAAACTCATAGGAGCTACGATCTTACCTGCCTGCCACATACCATCAATAATTATTATCATCATCCCTGGACCGTAAAAAATGGTCGCCGACAACACGATCATACCTTCGAGAGACTGCTGTCGTTGCCTAGCCTGCCCGCTGTTACTGATCAGATATGCAACCATCACCTTAACTCTAGAGATGTTAGAACCACGTCCTTCTCGACCAGCAGCCAGAGCCCCCTTTATCTCATCTTCATGCCCTCAACTGGTTTACTACCCAACACTCAAGCCGTTTTTTTCCCTTTCAACTTGCTCAGATCCATCACTATGGAGAGCCACGGCGGGCTTGGACTCCTCAAAAGCCTGAGTGGACTTGAGTACTTTCCAGGTACGGAGTCTCCCACCCCCAACCTACGCCTCTACCCAGAGTCTACCACCCCCACCCTATGCCTCTACCCTGAGTCTACCACCCCCAACCTATGCCTCTACCCTGAGTCTACCACACCCAACCTATGCCTCTACCCTGAGTCTACCACCCCCACCCTATGCCTCTACCCTGAGTCTACCACCCCCAACCTATGCCTCTACCCTGAGTCTGCCACCCCCCAACCTATGCCTCTACCCTGAGTCTACCACCCCACCCAATGCCTCTACCCTGAGTCTACCACACCCACCCCATGCCTCTACCCTGAGTCTACCACCCCCAACCTATGCCTCTACCCTGAGTCTACCACCCCCAACCTATGCCTCTACCCTGAGTCTACCACCCCCACCCTATGCCTCTACCCTGAGTCTACCACCCCCAACCTATGCCTCTACCCTGAGTCTACCACCCCCAACCTATGCCTCTACCCTGAGTCTACCACCCCACCCTATGCCTCTACCCTGAGTCTACCACCCACAACCTATGCCTCTACCCTGAGTCTACCACCCACAACCTATGCCTCAACCAACAACCTACCACCCCCAACCTATGTCTCAACAGAGGGACTTCCTGCCATAATCTATGCCTCTATCAAGAGACCTCCTCCCCATATCCTCCGCAAGAGGACGTAACCATAAGGCCCTACCCCAAGGCCCTCACCTCAAACCCCTGGCACGCGAACACCCCCCTTAACCAATCCCACTCCAAACCCTCCAAATCTATAGGGGACCCCCTCATAAAGCTGGGAAGTAAAGCAAACAAGAAGTACCTGTGGACCAACAGCCACTTCACCCTTCTGCCATGCCGAAGTAACAGGCCCAACAAGCTGGCGAAGATTCTGGCTCTCAACATAAAAAATGGTGTAGCGCCTGACCCCAGTTCCACGGTCTCGCAAGACCTAAGTCACATGGACCACTTCGACACACCTCAATTTGTAATAGAGTGTACTACCCCCCAGTACCACATCAGCCCCATGCCCACCTCTCCCATCCCAAATAGTACCACTAAAGCCATTAACTTGACTCTGTCCTGGGATACGTGGCACACACACCCCCTTGATTCGGAATCAACTCGGTTGATTTGGTGGCTCCTTTGGAACATTCTTCCGTGGCTACACTGGATGGCCTACAGGGTCTCCTTACAGAGACGGTGCCGGTGCAACGCACACAAAAAATAAAGAACGTCTCCTCGCCCCCACCTGTATTAGGGACATACTTATTCAAAAATACGCATTCAATGCCTATCTCCAGCCCCCCCATGACCCGACATGTAGAGGAGGAAAGCGCACCCCACCTCAGCAAGGCCAGCCCACAATCCCGGCCCTAAGCACTATCCTACCATACATTGAGAAACAAATCTCAAGCCACTGCCAAGAGCACGCCATCAATGCCTACCTCGGTGGACTACATGTCAACACAGGGGAAATTTTCAAATTTGGGGAGAGACATCACCAAATACTCAAAGCAACCCGAAGCGACCTGGGTGTTAGGCCGCTTCACTTCACTTCAGCGGGAAATTTTTCAAATTTGCTGATGCAGGCCTACATGCACACTGAATGCCCCCAGATGGGCATACTCCACCAAATTGCACAACCCGATTATAACCCTGAACACACCAATCCCCACAACCTTTCCTCTGATGAATCCTACAACTTTGGAATCCTACCTGGTAGCAGCAAAAAACAAATCCTGGAACGTCTACAAGGACATAATAAATGTATCTTGCACTTTACCACCCCCCTCCCAACCGCATATGGACATGCCGGCTGTCTCAAACAATACCATAACACCTGGTATTGGATAGACTCAGAAAACCTCTCGCCCATCCCCTTGGACTCCACACCGGGCGCCTGGCAGGCCATATATGGGCAAATCCTCATCCTTAAAGATGAGAGCGCAGACATGAGGTTTTTGGACCCCCAATTCCAGCTTGGTAATGCGTCGGCTGTTACCAAAGATACAACCCCTCCGAACCCAATACCTACACTAACCAACATGGAATATACCATGATGGAGGACACCAGCTCACCCCAACGCACCTCCCCCCCAAACACACGAATGGACTGCGACATGGGAGATGTTGCCTTAGACCCAACCCTGAGTGCTATCCTACCATACATTGAGAAACAAATTCGATGCCACTGCCAAGTGCACGCCATCAATGCCTATCTCGGTGGACCATATGTCGACACAGAAAAAATATTCAAATTTGGGGAGAGACATCACCGGATACTCAAGGCAACCCGTAATGACCTGTGTGTTTGGCCGAACCACTTCATCCCTCGCAGGGGGAATTTTACTAATATGCTGATGCAGGCCTACATGCACACCGAATGCCCCCAGATGGAATACTTCACCGAATCGTACAACCTGATTATAATCCGGAACACCCAAACCCGCACGACCTTATCCCTGATGAACCCTACAACCCTGGGATCCTACCTGGCAGTAGCAAAGACCAAATCCTCCAACGTCTGCAAGGACACAGTAAATGTATCTTGCACTTTACCACCCCCTCCCAATCGCATATAAAACATGCTGGTTGTCTAAAAAAATACCATAACATCTGGTATTGGATAGACTCAGAAAACCTCTCGCCAATCCCCTTGGACTCCACACCGGGAGCCTGGAAGGCCCTATATGGGAACATCTTCATCCTTAAAAAAGAGAGCGCAGACATGAGATTTTTGGACCCCAATACCATCTTGACGTTGCGACGATGGATACTATAGACACAACCCCTACTACAACTCCTACAAAACCCATGCCTTCACAACCCAACATGGAAGATACCATGATGAAGGACGCCAGCCCGCCCGATCGCACATCCCCCCCAACACGCAAATGGACTGCGATAGAGGAGATGCTGCCCCTTCAACTGTCACCAACCTGAAAAAACGTGGTAACACAGAGCACCCCCCCACCAAAAAAAATATCAGGCACCCAACAAGCATCTGAAACACTCGCAAAACCTGGGACCCAACATTAAACTCAAACAAACACCAATCCACAACTTTTTCCCCCCCACCTCTACCACCACCAATTCCAAGGGAGCCCCCCCCCCCCAACAGGCTAAGAAGCTCAAACAAACATGCTTTAAACCAACCATTCCTTTTACCCCTAAGGATAATGGACCTGCCCAACAACCCACCCACCATGCCCAGTCACCCACTACTACATGGATAACATACATTTTCTACTCCTCAACTGCAGAGGGCTGAGGAGCTCCTGGGAGCTAATTCTCAATCACATCCTAGACCACAAACCTGATGTGGCTATTCTTACAGAAACCAAACTGCTCTCCTGCCTCTCCTTCATCCAATTCATCAAGAAGGAACTCCCCCAATACTCCCTTCACCACAGTAGTGTGGCCAAAACCCCGGACAACAACCACGGTAAAGGAGGGGTCATAATCCTCACCCACAAGCAATTAGGCCCCCCCGTCCACCATGAAGTCAATGCAGACCTGGCTGGTTGCCTGGTGCACATCACCTTCGGCTCAACCACCCCAACTCCTACACACATCATAGGCGTCTACATGCCCCATGACCAACCCCACCAACGGCAAGCCGCCTATACATACATCGGGACTCACACCAAAAAGCCCGATCACACCACACTCTGTGGAGGGATTGGAATGCAACCCTCTTTCCCTCAGATAGATCTACCCACGCCACTTCCCACACAGACCAACATCACATATCTATGTGCTCCCAACTCAACCTCCACCCCACCAACCCTTTCACTAGAGCACCCACCTTCCATTGCTACCAGGAAGGCAACCTCGAGCACCACAGCAGAATCGATGACATCCTCATCTCCCCTTGCCCCAACCCCCTCCACCCCCATATTAGTGAAAAGACCAGGGAGGTCGGAGGATACCTAGACCACATGGCCCTCCACCAAATTATCCCCCCTATTTACCTTCCCATACCCTGACTTTGACTGACACCCCCCTCCTAGACCCCAACAACTAGTCACCCCCGTCAGCAAGGCTTCCATGAACGCCACTAGAAAGGCCATTGAAGAAACGCACACTACCTTCTTCATGGAACACACCCAAACCATCAGGGACTGGTGGGACCAGGCCACCAACCTCATAGGAGACAATTCCCTCCCATCCAACCTCCACCAAGTCAAACACACTCTCCTTGCAAAAGGATTAGACCTCGACCATCTCAGCAACCAGATTATGGAACCTATTAGGATGGCCCTCACCACTATGTTTGAAACCTGCCCTACCAGGAACCAAATCCCAGGGCACTTCTTTGACAGAAAGAAGAGCAAAGCCCACGCCAAAATCAACTCCCATATCCAACAGCTTAAGACGTACAGGAAAATCCTAACCACCGACCCCAACTCCTATCACACCGCCCATTCTACTCTCCTAGAAACATGCCATAACCATCCTACCACCCTCACCCATATCCAGCTTGCCTCAGACCATGCCTCACTCTTGGCTGCAATCAATATATCCCTCGATGAGGCCCTCCCTGCCCTCCGGAGAATTCTCACAAACAGCAGACAAACAGCTACCGCCACTGGCAAAGCAGCCTTCATGACCCAACTATCCAACAAACCTAAACAAGCCCACAGAAACATCTTCAAAACCTCTGATAATCCGACGTCACCCCAGACCCTCCAAGACCCCACCACTGGCCAACACAAAAACGTCCACTAATGACCTCCTGGACATCTTGGGGGAGCACATGGGACACTTGATGGCCCCCCCTCACCACACGTGCACCGGCAAATACCTACCTCAAGACAGGCAGACCGCCCCCCCTCCATGGGCCTCTCTGCTAGACACATTCTCCCTAGAAACCAAGGCCCAACCCCACCAACACTCCAACCCCATCCTACCCTACCTCATGGAGTTCTCTAATTACCAAACATGCATCCAACACGTAGCAAAAAGCAAACAGGCTGGCCCAGACGGAATCCCCAATGAACTACTAACCTGCCTCCCCTGGTCTTGGCACCACACCATACATAAAATGTTTGGGCTTATGTGGATCACCGGCTACACCCCCATTTGCTGGAAGACCTCCAACACCATCATGCTTTACAAGAAAGGAGACCCACCCAAGCCAACCACTACAGACCTATTGGCCTCAACAACACGATGGGTAAATTGTGGACTAACATGGTTACAACAGTGATGTCCAAATACTTGGACCAATACCAAGTCCTCAGTGACTCCCAAGAGGGATTCAGACAGAACAGAAGCACCCATAGGCAGCTCACCCACCTCCTACATGACATCGAGGATGCGGCCCACTCAAAAAGAGACCTGTTTGCTGCCTACTTTGACTTCTCATCTGCCTTTAATATGGTGGACCATGACAAGCTGCTCCAAACTATGTATGACCTTGGAATCCCGGTAGATGTCATTGAAACAGTGAAAAGGAATTTACAACGGGGCTACTACCCACATGTACCTCAACAACACTCAAGGCAAACCAATTCAAATCACAAGAGGCACCATCCAAGGTGACACCCTCTCCCCCCTACTCTTCATCATCTTCATCGAACCTCTCCTCAGATGGCTACAAGCCGGGGGCAGAGGATACAAGCAAGGCATTACCTCAACATCCAATGCTGACCAAGATAAAACAGGTAGCCTAGGATATGCTGATGACACCAGTGTGGTCACTAACACAGCAGACAACCTCAAGGTACAATGCCTTAAAGTGCAACAATTCAGTACTTGGTCTGGGATTCCTCTTAACGGGGGTAAATGCATGATCACTGGCATATTGCATGGCTCCCACCCCAAGGATCCCACCAACCACAAGGCCCTAACCAAAACTTCTCCACAACACCATCCTCATTAACGACACATGGGCTACATACCTTCCCCAAATGAACCATACAAGTATCTAGGGGTGCCGGTTAGCCTCACCCTAAACTGGAGACCCCTCATGAAACAAGCCTTGGCCCTCATACATAGTAAAGGACACCAATCCTCACCACTGCCAAACCAAAAGGCGCACCCCTCTCCAATGTCTCAGACTCATCACCACGTGTATTAAACCTGCCATCACCTACCTAATGACTGTAGCACCCTACAGCTACTCGGATATAGGCATCTTAGACAAGGCCTTATGGACCCTGGCTAAAAAATGCTGTGACTACACCCTCATTCCCAACTGCTGGTGTCTGCCTCCCTTGGGACAGGCAGGATTGGGTATCCCCTCCTAATGGTGCACTATGCTCAAATTACAGCAGCCCACCTCACTAGGTCCCTCAACGACACGGGGAAACTAGGCAGGCTCACTACAGCCCTCCTCCACAAAGAAGCTGCTATGCTCCAGGGTATGGATCCTCTTACCTTGCCCAGCCACACACTTCAATACTTTACCTTGGCCAGGCAAATGCACATCCTCAAAAGAGCCTCCATCCAAATCCATATGGAGGATGAAACCCTACTCAACCCCTTCAAGACTCCCTCCCGGACTTACCCCAACACACCATTCCCCCCAACCTTCTCAAAACCCTCATCCCTTGGGCATTACTTCCCTAGCTGACATTTGTGAGCCCTGATGGGACCACAATCATCCCATCCAATACCCTCTCGCACACCTATGGCACCAGAGTCTCCACTAGGCATAAAGTTGCCCTCAACAGACTCAGCCTACACCTGTGCTCTCCACCCCCCTGGAAGCCCATCTCAACCCTACTCCTGCCACAGCCCCTGCCCTTGGCATCGAGGACCCTCCCCATCCACCTACGCATTCCCCAACGGCACATTACCAAGTTCTCCACATATACTATCAGCCACCATCTTAACAACTGGGACACCGCCCCCAAACTGCCCCGACCCTTGACCCCCAATGCCGGCATCCTTACCCAACCACAACACAGCCCCCACGCATAATATCGAGGAGATCCCTGCCTCCAATGCACACATGTGGTGGCCAGAGAGTCCTATCTTCACCCACCAAGTATGCTCAAGCCTGGAGCACTGACCCAAGATTGCTTGGACTGCAGAATGCAATTCATCAGAAATGACACCACAAATGTACTGACGCCTCCCACTACAAACACCACACCATCCGTAAGAACAGCTCCCCCGACGACCTGGTGCATGCTGTCTCTACCCCAGACCTTCTTGCTCCCCCAACCCCAGCCAAGCTCCTCCACCTCCTATATGGAAACCAACACAGCCTGACCCACTCCTGGGCTTCAGAGCCCAAAAGAGGAAGGCTAACGAACCTAGAGAAACCCCCCATCACAGATATTGGAGGGTCCAGAAAGCCCCATGCACCATTCTCTGCCACCATCTCCCTTGTTACATATCTGCTGGCCTCCCCGTGCATTCCCACAACTACTCCTCTGCCACCTCCATTGTGGTCACTTGGTCCCCCCGTCCATCTCACAGAGGAACAAATCACCCTGCTGGTTGGCCCCACCAGATTTCAGGAACTCCTCCATGCCTACAACACTGAAACTACCCCCAAAGCCCCCTCCCCCTCCATTCCACCCAGACAAGACCTCCACCTCACTAACCTCCAACAACAAGGACAGTGGGCGGAGGGAGGAGAGTTTGATGCCAAATGGTATAGCGAACTCAGGCAAAACCTCATCATTAACACGGCAGACCACCACCCAGACTGGGATATCCACCCCCCCGGCAAATACCACATACAGGCTGGTACACTGAATGACAGGTACCACCACCTCCCTCCGCAACTCAAGAACGGAGACACCACCTACATCTACTCACCAACAGGCCAATGTGTCGGTCATATACCCCTCTCCCAACTCCACCTCCTCCACCACAGATACCATACCACCAAGGCACACTCTCCCCACCTCTGGACCCTCCACAGCACAGGAACCTTCGCTGGAGACGTAGCCACCCTCCTATCACAGCACAAAGACACTACCATCTCCAATGTCTCCTGCCATACACAAAGCTATGTCCACCCTGGGGATGACAACGGACCTTGACACATACCCCTCCTAATGAGTTCCCACCTCCCCATGGGCAACACCCCACCCCCATTGGCCAACTGTTTGGCTTAGGACCCCACTGCTACACCCAACCTTGGTACGAGGGAAACACACACCTCACAGCCAGAACCTGAAGAGGCCACAAGGCTGTTCGATGGGCGCACTAGGCAGTGCCATACATGCTCACACCTTGATATTCCCGCGTGCACCATTCTCTTGGTCCCACAAAAACCCACATATGCCCATAACGCCTCCTAAATCACCCATGGGCTATGAAACTAGCCACTCTGCCTCCCAAGGCCAAACCCCTCACCCCCTCCCTAATCTGGACGGGGGGAAAACTCAACCCTACCAAGAGACACAGAGGAACCTACAAACTCATTGCCATCTCGTACCCAGCTGGCCATGCAAGTACCTCACAGCCCACCCACCACATGGCCCAAACATGAGGGACATGGGGGCCACTTCCATCCCACGACAGTCCCCCCCCTCCCAACTGGGCCTTCCTACCACCACACCTACCCAAGGCACTTAGCTCCCTCCTTAAGACCTGGGCACAACAATCCCACCCCCATGCAGATAGACCCCACACCCATAACACCCCCCCGTGCTCCCGTGCACACATGCTATCCTACAAGCACCAGGACCTCGCTCTAGACACAGATGGAAGTGCATCATAGACAAAGACGGCGTCCTACGCCTAAGGGCAGGCGTATATACTTCCCAGGGCCGCTGCACGTTGCCTCCGCAATAGACTGGCGGACAGGGCATCACTGCCGACATCAATCGCGCCGAACTCGTGGCAATCCAACAAGCACTCATATCACTTCCGAAATAGCATGAAGAACTCACATCTACTCCGACAGCTTATTTCCTTGCAGCTTTATTAACCTGCACATTTTACCATCCCAGCAGTACCCTGGGAAAACAAACACCGCGACCTCCTGCAAGACATCGCCATCCACATTATCAGCAGACACAACGCTGCTGCTACCACACGCCTGCTTAAGTTCCGATCTCACTCAGGAATCTAGGGAATGACGAGGCAGACACGCTCGCGAAAGAAGCGACGACAGGGATACAATGTAATTGGCCAGTTAAAACAGGGGAACATGCGCACCTCAATATGCATTGGCCGTCTGTCCAGCCCCCAATATATTAATGGGGACCAGCCCCCCGGCACCCGGCAACAATCTCACCAAGGGTATCAAGGCTAACCTCCCCACCCCCTGCACACCGGGTATGCCCAACACCACGGGCATATACTCCTCCATGTGGGAGCAAGCCAACCCCTTCCTCCTCCCTCAGGCTAGTAATCGTTTCTGGCAATCCACCGACATGAAATGGTGGCAAAATACAAATCCACAAGGCTCAGTGGGGACGCTTTCTGGACTAGGAAATTGGCGTACAGATGACAAACGCCCCTATCGGTACTAGCACTAGCCCCCCCTCTGATCGATAACTGCCCTCTTTGTCGCAAAGCACAGGACGGAGCTGGCCTTATTCTTGCTGGGTGCAGCCCACCCTGTCTTCAAAGAATGTATATTAACAGACATAATAAGGCGGTCCAATCATCCAAAAGGCAGTAGCCAAAGGAGCTCTGGGGGCTCTCCCCATGTACATGGATGCAGGCACTTGTGAAGCGAACTCCGACATTCCCACAAGACCCAACCCACCCTCAAACCCCTGATCTTCCCCAAGCCACATGGGATAAATACAGGCCTGATCTCCTCTTCATTGACGACGAAATCCAAACCAAGAAAAGCCTACCTAGTTTGATATTGGGCTACTGCTCAGACACTAACCACCAAATCAAATTGCAGGAAAAGAGCGTTCAGCATAAGGAGCTCCAATGTATCCTTCAACAACAAGGATTCCTTGTACACTACCTAGTCTTCACCATAGGTACCACTGTTACCATACCAATCACAACTATTACCAATCTCTCCTCCTTAGGGATCAGTCGCGAACACGTAGACAAACTCATCTCTAAGCTGCACAGAGAATCTACCGCCTCCTGTACCAGCATTCTTGCCACACGTCGCATGAAGAGTCCCCTCCCCGCCTGGAAGGTGTGACACTTACTATGTCTGCCCATGGTGACTTTCCCAGCTGCGGCGTACGGAGGGTCCCCTTAGCACACGCCCCTCCAGGCGTTATCTTTTTTTTTTCTTTTTCGAAACTGTTTGACCACAATCTACCTTCATGGGCAAAACATCTTCGTTTACTACGGAACTTACCTTCCAACATCTGCGTTTGAGTTTTGGGTAACCTTGGCTCTGGATCTACCTTGGCTCCCAACACATATCTTGCAGTTTCTAGCCAGCTGCTCACACAACCTACTGCGGGGTTTATATTAGTCGAATAACGTGGCGGTAGGATGTAGCTACTAATTAGACCATTTAAAACCAGCTCCCCATAAAAAAAACTAGTTGGGGGGGGGCTGGCGGGGGTAACACAAACTACTGTGGGGCTTAGCCAAACAAGTAGCGGTAGCAAGTAGCTTCCAGCCAGATCCTCACACTAACTACTAAGGGGCTTAGTCAAACAAGGAGGGGTAGCATGCAGCTTTTAGCCAGCTCCTCACACAACCTACTGCGGGGTTTATATTAGTCGAATAAACGTGGGGTAGGATGTAGCTACTAATTAGACCATTATAAACCAGGCTCCCATAAAAAAACTAGTTGGGGGGGGCTGACGGGGGTAACACAAACTACTGTGGGGCTTAGCCAAACAAGTAGCGGTAGCAAGTAGCTTCCAGCCAGATCCTCACACTAACTACTAAGGGGCTTAGTCAAACAAGGAGGGGTAGCATGCAGCTTTTAGCCAGCTCCTCACACAAACTAGTACTGTGGGTTTAGTTAAAATAACGAGGGTAGGATGTAGCATCTAAACAGCTCCCCACAAAAACTACTGGGGGGGCCGGCAGGGGTTAGTCAAACAAGGAGGGGTAGCATACAGCTTCTATCCAGATACACACACTTTCTACTGTGGGGCTTGGTCAAACAAGGAACGGCAGCATGCAACTTCTAGCTACCTCCCCACACAAACTAATGAAGGGGTTAGTCAAACAAATGAGGGGTAGGATGCAGCTTCTAGCCAGCTCCCCACACAGACTATTGCGCGTGGCTGAGTCAAATTAACAAGGAGGGGTAGAATGCAGCTTCTAACCAGCTCCTCACACAAACTACTGAGGGGGTTAGTCAAACAAGGAGGGGTAGGATGCAGCTTCTAGACAGCTCCTCACACAAACTATTGCAGGAGTTAGTCAAACTAGGAGGGGTAGGATGCAGCTTCTAGCCAGCTCCCCACACAAACTATTGCGGGGCTAAGTATAACAAAGGAGAGGTAGGAAAGCAGGGTTTTCTAGCCAGCTACTTCATCGGGGAAACGGGTGTGGCTTTAGTCAAACAAGGGAGGAGTAGGATGCAGCATATAGCCAGCTACTTCATCGGGAAATTGTGTGGCTTAGTCAAACAAGGAGGGGTAGCATTCAGGTTCTAGCCAGCTACTTCATCGGGAAACTGTGTGGCTTAGTCAAACAAGGAGGCGGTAGCATTCAGGAGTTCTAGCCAGCTACTTCATCGGAAACTGTGTGGCTTAGTCAAACAAGAGAGTAGCTTGCAGCTTGTAACCAGCTCCTCACACATACTAACTACTGGGGTTAGTCAAACAAGGAGGGGTAGCTTGCAGCTTATAGCAAGCTACATCATCTGGGCAACTGTGTGGCCTAGTCAAACAGGGAAGGGTAGTATCCAACCCCTCATCGCTCATCAGAATCTTCAGCAAGCAGCAGCAAGAAGCTGTGGCAGTTGCATAAGCACAACTTACCACCTTTATGCCACCGTAACAGCAGCAGCAGAGCAGAAAGCAGCAGTACACCTGACCACTAGGGACCACCGCCACCCCAACCACCAACAGGACCAACCACCACCAGGACGCACCAGCAGCAGCACCAACACTACCGCCCACCGAGCCCTGGACCACCACCAGCATCAGCAGCACTACCGCTTTTTATCCTCATCCCCCAGCCGGTTGCCTTTGGCTCTACTTCTCCTTGTACCCCCCCCTGATGAGCTGACGCCTGTATGCCCAGATGTCCTGGCTCGGTACTGCTCTGCTGTTGCTGAAGTGCCACGTTGACGTGAAGGTACTTGAGCGGAATCACACCGCCAGCATTTTGGGAATTTGCCCCCCCCCCCTGGGCCATGTGTTCCTGAATAAGCGACACAGCACTGCCAACTGGTGATGTGGGTACAAGGTGATTAGTTCATTGGTACATGGTGTATGGTGTGTGGGTTGTGTTGACTGTATTACTGGGAGTTGGTATGGGTGGTCGTATATGTGGGTGGTTAAGGTAAGGTGGTGTGTATGGTGGGTGGTGGGTGGTATTCGAATGGGTGGTGCTGGGTGGCGTGTTTATGTGGGGTAGTAAGGTAGGTGGGTGGTGTATGGTGTGTGGTGGGTGGTATTGAATGTGTGGTGTGGGTGGGGCAGGATGGCATGGGGTTGTCAAGGAGTGGGTGGTAGAGTAATGCATGTGTTCCTGAATAAAGGCAACACAGCACTGCCAACCTGGTGATGTGGTGCAGGTATGATAACGTGAGTGACCCCTCACCAAGCCAAGCAATCGGCATCAAGTTTTTAGTGTGCTTCTGAATTAAGCCGACACAAGCATTGCCAGCCTAGTGATGTGGGTTGCTAAAGGTCATAACCTATAACGATGACACAATGGTGTGTAATGGGATACAAGAAGGATAGTGTGTGGAGCCATGGTGATGGAGTATGGTGTATTGTGCAACGTAGTGGTGTAGGTGTATGCGATGGTGTCCGGTGGGTCAGAAATGGCATGGTGTGGCATCTGGACATTGGGTGGGGTAGGTAAACATGTTTATGTTTGTGTAAGCACGTGTTTCTGTGACCACAAAAAGCATTGCCAGCTCTGAAGAGTGAATAGTTCATGGTCACAGGTGTATGGGTGTATGGTGTGTGGGGAGGTGGGGTGTGTGGTTTTGTATGGGTGGTGTGAGTGGGCGTTATGTGAATAGTAAAGATAAGGTGGTGGTGTATGGAGTGCGGTGTGATGGTATTGTATGGGTGGTATTGTATGGGTGTGTGTGGTTATAGGCGTGTAGTGTATGTGTGTAGTAAGATAAGGTGGTGGTGTATGGTAAGTTGGTGGTGTATTGAATGTGTGGTGTGGGTGGGGCAGTGGCATGGGGATGGCAAGGAAGTGGGTGGGTATAGCATATTTTTTGTGTTAATCAACCAGCTGTTCACGCTGTGTAATCAACCCAGCTACGCCCAGCTGTCACACTGCTACGCCCAGCTGTCACGCTGCTACGCCCAGCTGTCACGCTGCTACGTCCAGTTATCTCGTCTTTGCCTGTTTTTTTTAGAGAGGAGGAGGCATACCTGCTGCTACATGGAAGTCCCCACCCCGCCCCTCCTGGGATGGACATCAACACACACACATCATCATCATCATCATCATCATCATCATCATCATTATTATTGCCTGTCTTACCTGTTCGTCTCGAGAGGAGGAGGCATGCCCGCTGCTACGCCCAGTTGTCCTCGTTGGTGCTGGTGGGCCCCCCCAATCCGACTCCTCCGGCTCCGAAACCGCCCCCGAAACCACGCGTGCTTGCGGTGCGTCTGTAAATGACCTGGCGGATCCGCCTGTCAGCATTGGCCGTACCGGGCCCGGACCAAGTGCCAGCGGCGCCGACATCGAGCGGCTGAACTTGTGGGTCATGGCTGCCAGGCTGTCATACAGCATGGAAGCTGCCGGGGGGGCGGGTATGGATCGCTGGATCACCAACTGCCGGGCGGTTACAGGGTACCCTGCAGGGTGTAGGTGGGTAAGGTGGCTGCTGGTTGTGATAGTGTGTGTGTGTGTTGGTTGTGTGTGTGTGTATGTGTGTGTGTTGTGTGTGTGTGTGTGTGTGTGTGTGTGATTGGGGGGGGGGGGGAGGGTACTGAGCGCACTGAAATCACCAACTGCGGGCGGTTACAGGGTACCCTGCAGGGTGTAGGTGGGTGTTAAGGTGGCTGCTGGTTGTGATAGTGTGTGTGTGTGGTTGTGTGTGTATTGTGTGTGTGTGTGTGTGTGTGTGTATGTGTGTGTGTTGGGTGTGTGTGTGTGTGTGTGTATGTGTGTGTGTGTGTGTGTGTGGGGGGGGGGGGGGAGGATATTGAGCGCTGAATCACCACAACTGACGCCGGTTACGGAACCGGGTAGCCTGTAGAGGTGCAGGTGGTTTAGGTGGTTGTGGTTGGTGGTTGGTTTTGACAATAATGGTGGTACTGCTGGCGGTGTGTGGTGATTGTGGTGTGTGTGTGTGGTGTGTGTGTGGGTGTGTGTGTGTGTGGGTGTGGGGGTATATTGATGCGTTGAATGACCAAACTGGGCGGTCGGTTACAGGGGTACCTTGCATGGTACCCCCCCCCCCCCCCCCCCCCTGTGTGGCACCCAACCACTCAAGTCACCCCCTGGTGGTTAAGCAATCGGACCATGACCCCCGGTGTACCCCCCAGCCTCCACCCCCAACCACACCGGACCCACCCCCCCCCCTCGGCCGCCCACCCACTTCGCGGGAGTACACCGTAGTAGAATTGTGGTTGACCGTGTGGCGCACCACCCATGAGGAGCCCTCCACTGAGATTCCAATGAAGGCGCCTTGGGTGCAACAGTACCCCCCCCCCCCCCCGCCCCCCCGCCTACCCCCCCCCCCGTCTTACCTCCCCCCCCACCTCCACCCCATACACACGCCCCCCCCCCCCCCACCACACACACACACACACACCGTAGAAGTTGTGGTTGACGTGCTGGCGCACCACCATGAGGGAGCCCTCCACTGAGATTCCGATGAAGGCGCCTTGGGTGCAACTGTAAGACAGTATGGGTTTCATCCCCCCCATGGGTGAACCGCTACGCCGAGCCTCTTCCACCATGTTGCCAAGCTATGGTCAGGTGTAGTGATGTGTGGGGGGAGGGTGGGGTTGGGGTGTGTGTGGGGGGGAGGTGGGTTGGTGTGAGCTTGGTAGTTTCCCATGGGTGAACCTCTAAGCCGAGCCTCTTCCACCAATGTTGCCAAAAGCTGTCGTCAGGGTGGGAGGGTATTTATTCAGTTTTTTAAGTTGATTTACTTATTTTTAATTCGGACGTGCACACTTTTGAATCAGGAAGGGGTGCATATCCACCCACGAGTGGGAAGCCACCAGGCATAGTTTTTTAAATAATTTGATTGTGTTTCTCCACCCATGGGCTGAACCGCTACGTCCGAGCCCTTCCACCATGTTGCCAAGCTGTCGTCAGGGGTGGGAGGGCATTATTCATTTGTTTTGTTTTTTAATATGGGTGCACATTTCTGAAAACAATATGGCTTCAGTACACCCGTGGGTGAGACGCACCAGTACCATTTGTAATGATTTGTTTGTTTTCCATTCACACCACACAGTGTTCCTGTGGGTAGGTGGGCGTGGGTAGGTGGGCTGTAGGTGGGTGGTTGGGTAGTGGGTGGGCTAGGTGGGTGGTATGTGGTAGGTGGGTGGGTGGTGGGTAGGTTGGGTGGGTTGGGTGGGTAGGTGGGTGGTAGGTGGGTGGTTGGTGGGTGGGATGGTGGGTAGGGTGGTGGGTAGGTGGGTGCGGTGGGTGGGTAGGTGGGTGGGTAGGTGGCCGTAGGGTGGGTAGGTGGGTAGGTAGGTGGGGGGTGGGTGGGTGGGTGGGTGGGTAGGTGAGGTGGGTGTGGTGGTAGGTAGGTGGGTGGGTAAGGTAGGGTGGGTAGTGGGTTAGGTGGTGTGTGTAGGTGGGTAGGTGGGTGGGTAGTGGGGTAGGTGGGTAGGTTGGGTGGTAGGTGGGTAGTGGAGTTGGGGTAGGTGGTAGGTGGGTAGGTGGGTAGGTTGGGTGGGTTTAGGTATGGATGGGTAGGTGTACTATTTGTAATGATCTGTTTGTTTCTATTTTATATTTGTTTTCAGTTCTCCAACTAAGGTGAAACCTCTCCTTCAAGCCTCTTCCACCATGGTGCCAAGCTGTGGTCATGCCGAAGGGTTTGAATTTGAATTTGAATGACAAAACAAACTGGATGATATTTGAAGTTGATTTTTGAATTTGAATTTGAATGATACTTTAATTTGATATTTGAATTTGAATTTGAATAACAAAACAAAATGGATGACAACATACACATTTGTAGGAAACGATGGGCTTCATTCCATTCCACCACGGTACGGGCGAACAGCACCTTCAAGCCTCTTCCACCATGTAGCCGAGCTGTGGTCATGCCAAAGGGTTTGAATTTGAATTTGAATGACAAAACAAACAAAATGGATGATAACATACACATATGTAGGACACGATGGGCTTCATTCCATTCCACCACGGTACGGCGAACCGCTCCTTCAAGCCTCTTCCACAATGTTGCCGAAGCTTGGTCATTGCCAAAGGGTTTGAATTGAATTTGAAATGACAAAACAAACTGAATGATATTTGAAGTTGATGTTAGTTTAGTTGTTTCCCCCTTTTTTGAATTTTTTGAATTATTTTAGAATTTGGATTTTTGTTTCAACCCACCTCGACGTTTTTTTAATTTTGAATTTTGATTTTTTGAAACCCACCACTCTACCACACATGTTGCGTCAGCATGCCTCCCAATTTGGGCGCCCCATGGTCCCAACTGCCAGGCTGGCATTGCCTCCCACTCCCATTCTCGCACCACTGCACCACGCTTCAACAGATTCTTGAGTGGGCAGCACCAACACCAGTTTTCGTTTTTTCCACTTCGTTTTTTGTTTTTTTTTTGAATTTCGAGCCCACCACTCACCACCACTGTTGCGTCAGCGTGCCTCCCCACAGGGCCCACTGCCAGGCTGGCATAGCCGCCCACTCCCATCCTCGCACCACTGCAACACGCTTCAACAGATTCTTGAGTGGGCAGCACCAACACCAGTTTTCATATTATTAAACTTCGTTTTCTGTTTTTTTTTATTTGAATTTCGAGCCCACCACTCACCACCACTGTTGCGTCAGCGTGCCTCCCCACAGGGCCCACTGCCAGGCTGGCATAGCCGCCCACTCCCATCCTCGCACTCACTGCAACACGCTTCAACAGATTCTTGAGTGGGCAGCACCAACACCAGTTTTCATATTATTTCACTTCGTTTTTTGTTTTTTTATTTGAATTTTGAGCCCACCACTCACCACCACTGTTGCGTCAGCGTGCCTCCCCACAGGGCCCACTGCAGGCTGGCATAGCCGCCCACTCCCATCCTCGCACCACTGCAACACGCTTCAACAGATTCTTGAGTGGGCAGCACCAACACCAGTTTTCATATTATTTCACTTCGTTTTTTGTTTCTTTTATTTGAATTTTGAGCCCACCACGTCACGGCACCACTGTTGCGTCAGCGTGGGGCCTTTCTTCCACCACTGCAACACGCATCGCCTGCCACAGGCCCCACTGCCAGGCTGGCATAGCCGCCCACTCCCATCCTCGCACCACTGCAACACGCTTCAACAGATTCTTGAGTGGGTCAGGCACCAACAACCAGTTTTCATATTATTTTTGTCACTTCGTTTTTTGTTTAATGTACTTTTTATTTGAATTTTGAGTCCCGACCACTCACCACCACTGTTGCGTCAGCGTGCCTCCCACAGGGCCCACTGCCAGGGCTGGCATAGCCGCCCACTCCCATCCTCCGCACCACTGCAACACGCTTCAACAGATTCTTGAGTGGGCAGCACCAACACCAGTTTTTTTTTTTTTTCATATTTATTTCACTAGTGTTCGTTTTTTGTTTTTGTTTTATTTGAATTTGAGCCCACCACTCAACAGTCACCATCCGATGTCCCACTGTTGCGGTCAGCGTGCCTCCCCACAAGGGCCACTGCCAGGCTGGCATAGCCGCCACTCCCATCCTCGCACTCACTGACAACAACGCTGATTCCAGCACCGCACCACAATCTAAGGCCATATGCAGCCCCATCCCTCCCGACCCTCAACTGGTTGCGGTCAGCGTGCCCTCCCCGCCTCCCCATGCCAGGCTGGGCATAGCCGCCCCTGCCGGCACTGTGGAGTGGGCAGCACCAACACCAGTTTTCATATTATTATTTTCACTTCGTTTTTGTTTTTTATTTTGAATTTTGAGCCCACCACTCACTCACCACTGTTGCGTCAGCGTGCCTCCCCACAGGGCCACTGCCAGATGCATAGCCGCCCACTCCCATCCTCGCACCACTGCAACACGCTTCAACAGATTCTTGAGTGGGCAGCACCAACACCAGTTTTCATATTATTTCACTTCGTTTTTTGTTTTTTTTATTTGAATTTTGAGCCCACCACTCACCACCACTGTTGCGTCAGCGTGCCTCCCCACAGGGCCCACTGCCAGGCTGGCATAGCCGCCCACTCGTCCATCGCTCGCACCACTGCAACACTGCTTCAACAGATTTCTTGAGTGGGCAGCACCAACACCAGTTTTCATATATTTCACTTCGTTTTTGTTTTTTTTTATTGAATTTTGAGCCCACCACTCACCACCACTTGTTGCGTCAGCGTGCCTCCCCACAGGGCCCCACTGCAGGCTGGCATAGCCGCCCACTCCCATCTCTCGCACCACTTTGCAAACACGCTTCACAGATTCTTGAGTGGGCAGCACCAACAGGTTTTCATATTATTTTTACTTCGTTTTTTTGCTTTTTTATTTGAATTTTGAGCCCACCACTCACCACCACTGTTGCGTCAGCGTGCCTCCCCACAGGCCCACTTGCCCACCGCCACGCTCCCATCCTCCCACCACTCAACCGCTTCAGAGTCTGGCAACACCACACCATATAATATTTCACTTCGTTTTTTGTTTTTTTTTTTATTTGAATTTTGAGCCACCACCTCACCACCACTGTTGCGTCCGTGGCCTCCCCACAGGGGCCATCCCATCGCCCACTCCCATCTCGCACGCTACTGCAACACGCTTCAAACAGATTCTTGAGTTGGGCAGCAACCCAACCACCAGTTTTCAATAATATTTCAACTTCGTGTTTTGTTTTTTTATGAATTTTGAGCCCACCACTCACCACCACTGTTGCGTCAAGCTGCCTCGCCCACAGGCCCACTGACCAGGCTTGCAAATAGCCGCCCACTCCCATCTCGCACCCACTGCAACACGCTTCCAACAATTCTTGAGTGGGCAGCACCAACACCAGTTTCATATTATTTCACTTTCGTTTTTTTTTTTTTTTTTTGAATTTTGAGCCACCAACTCACCACCACTGTTGGTCAGCGTGCCTCCCACAGGGGCCACTGCCAGGTGAGATGGCATAGCCGCCCACTCCCATCCTCGCACCCACTGCAACACGCTTCAACAGATTCTTGATGGCAGCACCAACACAAGTTTGCATATTATTTCACTTCGTTTTTTGTTTCTTTTATTGAATTTTGAGCCACCACTCCACCACCACTGTTGCGTCTTGAAGTCGTGCCCCACAGGCGCCCAAGACCGCCACACTGCAACACGACTTGCATAGCAAGCGCCCATCCCATTCTATGCTACTCGCACGATCACCAGGTTGCAATCCACACGCTTATTCAACAGATCTTGAGTGGGCAGCACCAGTTGGACACCAGAGCGAGTGCGTTTGAGCACAACACCGGTTTTTCATATTATTGTTCAACTCGTTCGGTTTTTGTTTTTTATTGAATTTTTGAGCCCACACTCACCACCACTGTTGCGTCAGCGGCCTCCCCACAGGGCCTATGCCAGGCTGCATAGCCGCCCACATCCCATCCTCGCAACACTGCAACACGCTTCAACAGATTCTTGAGTGGCAAGCACCAACACCAGTTTTTCATATTATTTCACTTCGTTTTTGTTTTTTTTATTTGAATTTTGAGCCCACCACCTCACCATGCACTGTTGCGTCAGCGTCGGCTCCCCACAGGGTCCCAACTGCCAGGCTGCATAGCCGCCACTCTCATCCTTCGCACTCACTCCTCCGCACGCAACACGCTTTCAAACGAATTCTTGAGTGGGACAGCACCAACACCAGTTTGTCAATTATTTCACTTCGTTTTTTGTTTTTTTTTGTTGAATTTGCACCCACCAGCTCACCACCACTGTCTTCAGCGTGCCCTCCACAGATCGTGCCAGGGCTGTGTGGCATAGGCCCCCACTCCCATCCTCATAGCACCACTGCAACACGCTGTCAACAGATTCTTGAGTTGGGCAAGCACCAACACCAGTTTTCATATTATTTCACTTGTTTTTATTGTTTTTTTTTATTTGAATTTTGAGGGCCCACCAACTCACCCCACACTGTTGCGGTCAGGTGTCCTCCCCCACCAACTGGGCCCCCACTGACCAGGCTGCGCCATAGCGGCTGCCACTCCCTCGCACACTCTTGCAACACGCTTACAACTATTCTTGAGTTGGGCAGCAACCAACACCAGTTTTCATATTATTTCACTTCGTTTTTTGTTTCTTTTATTGAAATTTTGAGAGCCCAACACAGACCACTCACCAACTGTTGCGTCAGCGTGCCTCCCCAACGGGCCAAGGGAACCACTGCCACAGCTGGCATAGCCGCCGAACTCCCATCCTCGCACCACTGCAACACACGCTTCAACATATTCTTGAGTGGGCGAGCCAACACCATGTTTTTCATATTATTTCACTTTCGTTTTTTTGTTTTTTTTATTGAAATTTTGAGCCGACCACTCACCACACCCGTGTTGCCGTTCAGCGTGCCTCCCCACAGGGCCCACTCCAGGCTGGGCATAGCCGCCCACCTCCCATCCCCTCGCACTCACTGCAACACGCATTCAACAGATTCGGTCTTTGATGTGCAAGGCGCACCAACACAGTTTTCATTATTATTTCATGTTCGTTTTTTGTTCTTTTCTTTTATTTGAATTTTGAGTCCCACCACTCACCACCACTGTTGCATCAAGCGGCTCCCCACCCCACTCCCAAGGCTGCAGGGCCCACTGCCAGGCTGGCATAGCCGCGCCGCTCCACTTCCCCTTACTTTGATTCCACAGATTCCTTGGTTTGTTTATTGGTCTGACGCTCTCTAAACCATTCCACTTGAGTGGCCTCACCAATCACTGTTTGCGTCAGCGTGCCTCCACAGGCCCTGCCGGTCTTATAGCCGCCACTAATTCCTACCTCGCACACTTGCAACACTGTCAACAGATTCTTTTGGCAGCAACCAAACACCGTTTTTATTTATTTCACTTGCGTTATTTGTTTTTCTTTATTGAATTTTGAAGGCCCCATCACTCACCACCGACTGTTGCGTTCAGCGTGCCTCACCCACAGGGCCCACTGCCAGGTCTGGCATAGCCGCCCACATACCCGATCTCGCACCACTGCAAACACGTCTTCAACAGATTCTTGAGTGGCAGCAGCTCAACACCAGTTTTCATATTATTTCACTTCGTTTTTTGTTTTTTTCTGTTACTTATGAATTTGAGCCCACCTCACGGACACCACTGTTGCGCTTCAGCGAGTGCCTCCCCACAGGGCCCACTGCCAGGCCTGGCATAGCCGCCCACATCCCATCCTCGCACGCAACCACTGCAACACGCTTCAAACATGATTCTTGAGTGGGCAGGGCACCAACACCAGTTTTCATATGTATTTCACTTCGTTTTTTTGTTTTATCATTTGAGCCACACCACCCGACTGTTGCGCGTCAGCACCACAGGCACTGCCAGTGTGCGTCAGCACTTTGCTTTTTTTATTGTGAATTTTGAGCCAACACACCACTGTTGCTTAGAGTCACAAGAGCTGGCATAGCCGCCCACTCCCATCTCGCCCACTGCAGCACGCTTCAACAGATTTTGTAGTGGTCAGCACCACCAGTTTTCTTCCTTGTTTTATTTTCTCTGATTTTATTTGAATTTTGAGCCCAGCCCCTCACACCAAGTCACGTGCTACAACGAGGGCCCCTGCCAGGCTGGAGCTATCCTCGCACCACTCTGCAAACGGTTATGAGCACGTTGAGTGCGGCGAACCAACACAGTTTCATTATTATATTCACTTCGTTTTTGTTTTTTTTTATTTGATTGAGCCTCCACCCCCCACAGGGCGGCATAGCCGCCTCCATCCTGCCGCACCACTGCATCTCAACAGATTCTTGATTGGCAGCACCAACACCCGAGTTCCATATATATGCCACTTCGTTGTCTTTGTTTGTTTGATTTTGAATTTTGAAGCCCACCACTCACCCCAGCTGTTGCGCGGTCATGCGTGCCTCCCACAGGGCCCACTGCCGAGGCTGGAATAGCGCTCCCACTTCCCCCATCCATACGTGAGCCACTCAGAGCACAGCTTCAACAGTTCTTGAGTGGCTGCGACGACACCACATTCAAACAGTATTCTTGTGGAGGCAGCACCCAACACCAGTTTTCATATTATTCACTTCTGTTTTTGTTTTTTTATCTTGAATTTGAGCCCCACCACTCACCACCATGTTGCATTACCAGCATGCCTCCCCACAGGTCTCCACTTGCCAGGTCATTAAGCCGCCCACTCCCATTTCCTCGCACCCACTGCAACACGCTCAACAGATTCTGAGTGCAGCAACACCCAACCACCAGTTTTCAATATATTTCACTTCGTTTTTGTTTTTTTATTGAAATTTTGAGCCCACCACCTCACCCACCACTGTTTGCGTCAGCGTGCCTCTCTCACATGGACCCCACTGCCAGGCTGCATTCCCGACCACTCCATCCTCGCACCACTGCAACACGGCCTCTACAGCATTCTTGTGTTGGGCAGCACCACAACATCAGTCAGTGACTCGACCTCCGAACTGGAGACCCACACCCCAAGGCCATACAGAGCGAAGAGAGCATCGGGCTGAACCAAGTTTCGCCATTTCTTCCCTTCCTGGACAGCGTAGCAGGCCTGGATGCCGACATAGACATGTGAGTGTAGGGGTGGGTAGGTGGGTGGTGTAGGTAGCGTGGGTGGAGGTAGGTGGTGGGTAGTAGGCTGGTGTGGGTATGGTAGGTGAAGTGGTAAGTGGACGTGGACGGTGGGCATCAACAGCATCAGGTCAGTGGCTGCCTACGAACTCGCAGACCCCCCAACCAAGGCCATAGAGTGCGAGAAGAAGCATGGGGCAAACCCATTGCCTTACTTCCCTCCTGGCACACTAGCAGGCCTGCATTGGAGTGGGATGTGAGGGATAGCGTGACAGGCAGGAGGTACTAGCGCAATTACGACACGAGTACAGTGTGGATACATGGGAAGGGTTAGACTTTGTGTGCTGGAGGAGAGGGGCCTAGGTGGCCAAGAGTAGTACGCGAGAGTAGATACATGGGGAAGGGTGATGGGTGCGTGGGTTGGGTGGGGGTGGAAGGTGGGTAAGGAGATAGGTAGAGATAGGTGATACATGGGTAAGGGTGCGTGAGGTGGGTGGCTGGGTGGTAGAAGGTAGGTAGAGAGTAGGGATACATTGGGGAAGGTGGCATGGTGTGTGGTGGGATAGTGAACAATAACGACGAGTAGTGAGAGTAGGATTACATGGGAAAGGTGATATGGTGGGTGGTGGAGTGGTAAGGAGGTAGTGGAGATAGTGATACATGGAAGGTGATTGGTGGGTGGTGTGTGGTAAGGAGGTAGGTAGCGGGAGAGTAGAATACAGAGGAAGGCTGTGGCTGATGGGTGTGTGGATATTGGTATAAGGAAGGTAGTAGGAGAGAGGATACTATGGGGAAGTGATGGGTGGGTGGTGGGTAGGTGGGTAAGGAGGTAGGTAGGAGAGTAGGATAACATGGGAAGGTGGATGGTGTGTGGGTGGTAGGTGGGTAAGAGGTAGGTAGCGAGAGTAGGGATACATGGGAAGGGTGATGGGTGGGTGGGTGGGTAGGTGGGTAAGGAGGTAGGTAGGAGAGTAGGGATACATGGGGAAGGGTGAGAGGGACTGTGTGGGTAGCGTGCGGTAAGAGTAGGTAGGAGAGTAGGATACATGGGGAAGGGTGGATGGTGTGGGTGTGTGGGTAGGTGGGTGAAGGAGTAGGTAGGAGAGTAGGGATACATGGAAGGGTGGATGGGTGGTGTGTGGGTAGTGGGTAAGGAGGTAAAGGTAAGAGACGTAGGGAACATGGGGAGGTGATGGGTGTGTGGTGGTAGTGGGTAAGGAGGTAGGTAGGACCAGTTAGGATTACCTGGGGAAAGGGTGCCAGTGGGTGGTGGGTGGAAGGTGGTAAGGAGGTAGGTAGAGAGAGTAGGGATACAGGGTGAAGAGGTATGGGTGTGTGGTGGTAGTGGTAAGAGGTAGTTAGCCGAGAGTAGGGCATACATGGGAAAAAAGGTGGATGGCGCCTGTGTGGTGGGTTGGTGCGGTAAGGAGGTAGTAGAAAGTAGGATACCATGGGGAAGGGTGGATGCGTGTTGTGGGTGGGTTGTGGGTAAGGATAGGTAGAGAGGTAGAGAAAATGGGGAAGTGGGTGGTGGATGGTGGTGGTAAGAGTAGTAGGAAAGTAGGATACATGGGAAGGCGTGGAATGGGGGGATGGTGGTTAGCGCGGTAAGGAGTAGGTAGGAGAGTAGGGATACATGGGACAGTGGATGGTGTGTGCTTAGGTGGGGTAGCGTGGGTAAGGAGTAGTAGAGAGTAGGATACATTGGGGAAGTGGTTGAGTGGTGGGTGGCGTGGTGGGAAGGAGGTATGTAGAGAGAGTAGGGATACATGGGAAGAGAAGTGATGGTGTGTGTGGGTAGTGGTAAGGAGTAGGTAGAGAGTATCTGATGGTGGGTGGTGGGTGGGTGGTGGTAAGGAGGTAGGTAGTGAGATTAGGGATACATTGGGAAGTTGGATGCGGTTTGTGTGGGTAGGTGGGTAGGTGTAAGGAGTAGGTACGGAGAGTAGGATATATGGAAGGGTGAGGATGGGTGGGTGGTGGGTAGGTGGGTAAGGAGTAGGAGTGAAGTAGGGATTACATGGGGAAAAGGGTGATCTGGGGTGGTGGTAGGGGTAAGGAAGGTAGGTAGGAGAGAAGGATACATGGTGAAGAAGTGGATGGGAATTGTGGTGGGAGGTGAGGGTAAGAGAGTAGGTAGGAGAGTAGGGACTACATGGTGAAGGTGAGATGGATGTGGGTGGTAGGTGGGTTTAAGGAACGTAGGTAGGAAGTAGGGATAACATGGGAAGGGTGGATGGGGTCATTGCTGGGGTGGTATGTGGGGAAGGAAGGTAGGTAGGAGATAGGGATACATGGGAAGGTGGCTCACCACCATGGGTGGGTTGGGTGGTTACGTGGTGTAAGGAGGTAGGTAGGAAGTAGGGATACATGGCAAGGTGGATGGGTGTGTGGTGGGTAGGTGGGTAGGAGGTAGTAGGAGCAGTAGATACATGGGGAAGGGTGATGGGTGTGTGGGTGGTAGTGGAGTAGAGGTAGGTAGAGAGTAGGGATACATGGGGGAGGGGTGTGGTGTGTGGTGTAGTGGTAAGGAGGGTAGTAGGAAGCAGGATACATGGGAGGGTGGGTGGTTTGGGGTGAGGTAGGTGGGTAAGAGGTAGGTAGCGGAGAGTAGGGATTACATGGAAGTTGGATGGGTGGGTTGTGGTGGCGTAGGTAAGAGTAGTAGAGCAGAGATAGGATAACCATGGGGAAGGGCGTGGATGGAGCAACTGTGTGGTGGGTTGTGTACGGTAAGATGCTAGGTAGCGGAGTAGGGATAACATAGAAGGCCTTGAGGTGCGTGATGGAGTGAGGTGGCGTAAGGATGTCGGTAGAGAGAAGTACAGGATACATGCGGGAAGGTCGTATGGTCTGTAGAGGGCTAGCGTGTGAGGTAAGGAAGTAGGTAGCGAGAGTAGGGATACATGGAAGGGTGCGCATGCGTAGGATCATTTGCGGTGGTCAGGCGCTAAGGGAGGTATGGTAGGAGATAGGGATACACTGGAAGGTGGTGCGGCTGGGGTGGCTGGGTGAAGAGTAAGCGAGGAGGTAGGAGTAGTAGCGATACATGGGAAGGGCTCGCCCATGGTGTCTGCGTGCCTAGGTGGCGTAAGGAGGTAGTAGGAGATGCTAGCCGGATACATGGGAAGGGACTGGGATAGGTGTGAGGGGTAAGACGGTAGTAGGAGCAGTACGCGCATACATGGGAAGGTGGGATAGGGTGTGTGGGTGGGTAGCGTGACGCGTAGAGTAGGTTAGGAGATAGGATACATGGGAAGGGTGGGTGGGTAGTGGGTGGTGGGAGGGTTAAGAGTAGTAGGCAGAGTAGGATACATGGGGAAGGGGATGGCGTGTTGGTGGGTAGCTGGTAAGGACGGTAGGTAGAGAGTAGGGATTATTGGGGAAGGGCTCATACCCAACCATCACACCACTCCACCATCACGCGCCACCAAACATATTGCTCCGCCCAACACCTCCCCTTGCTTGGGTGGGTAGGTGCGGTAAGCACTGTAAGTAGGCTATGAGTAGGAATACTATGGGGAAGGCGGAAATGGGTGGTGAGGCTGGGATATGGGTACAGAGTACCGGGGTACGAAATGTAGGATAATGGTGAAGGGTGGATGGGTTAGTGAGTGCCGGTCTAAGCACGCTGAGTAAGAAGGTAAGTAGGAAGTAGGATACATAGGAAAGTGATGGGTGTTGGGTGGTAGCGTGCCCGCGTAAGGATGGCTAGGTAGGAGAGTAGGATACATGGGAAGCGTTGTGAGGTGGTTTGGGTGGACGGCGTAAGAGGTAGGTAGGAGAGCAGTATGGAACATGAGAGAGACGTGGATGGGTGATGTTCGCGCAGTGGGTAGAGTGGCGTAAGGAGGCTATTTGCCATAGCGAAGTAGGAATACCATCGGGAGGTGGGTGGTGGGATGAGTGGGTGAAGTAAGCGAGCGTACGGTAAGATTAGAGATTACATGGGAAGGAGACTGGACTTTGTAGTTGTAGTGTGTAAGGAAGTATAGGTAGGAGAGTAGGATAATATGGGAAAGTGACATGGTGGGGTGTTGGGACGAGTAAGAGGTTTAGGTAGGAGAGTAGGATTACATGGGGAAGGTGATGGTGTGTGGGTGGGGTAGGTGAGATAACGACGGTAGTAGAAGATGGCGATACATGGGAAGTGATGGTGGTGCGTTGGGAGTGGGTAAGAGTATAGAGAGTAGGCCGAATACATGGAAGCCAAGTGGCGATGCTGTGGCCCGCTGGGTAGGTCAGGAAGGTACGGTAGAGATAGTAGCGATACATGGGAGGGGTGATGGGTGAGTGGTGGTAGGAGGTAAGGAGTGTAGGTAGGAGAGTAGGATAACATGGGACAGGGTGATGGTGTGTGGGTGGTAGCGTGGTAAGGAGGAGGTAGGGAGAGTAGGATACATGGGAAGGCGTGGAAGTGGGTGGGTGGGTAGGTGGGTTAAAGGAGGTAGTAGAGATAGGGATACATAAGGGTGGATGGGTTGTGTGTGGGTAGGTGGGTAGAGTAGTAGGAGAGTAAGGGATACATGGGGAAGGGATGGCGTGGTGTGTGGGTGCGGTAGTTAGTAAGAGGTGGTAGGCGAAGTAGATACAAATGGGGAAGGGTGGGTGTGTGTGTGGTGGGTTAGGGGTGAAGGCGGTAGTAGGAGAGTAGGATACAATGGGAAGTTGGATGGGTGGGGTTGGGTGGGTGGGTGTAAGGAGTAGTAGGAGAGTAGGGAATACATGGGGAAGGGGATGGGTGTGTGGTGGTGGTGGGTAAGGAGGTTAGGCTAGGAGAGTAGGGATTACATGGGAAGGTGGGTGGTGGAGTGTGGGGGGTAAGGAGTAGTAGGATGAGTAGGGATACATGGGAAGGGTGGATGGGTGTTGTGGTGGTAGGTGTGGTAAGGAGGTAGGTTAGGGAGAGTAGGATACATGGGGAAGGGTGATGGTGTGTGTGGGTAGGTGGGACGGTAAGGGAGTAGTAGGGAGAGTTAGGGATAACATGGGGTAAGGGTGGGGTGGGTGGGTGGGTGGGTGGGTAAGGAAAGGTAAGTAGGAGGAGTTTAGGGGGATAAACATTTGGGCGGAAAGGTGGAAGGGTGTGTTTGGGCGGTAGGTGGGTAAAAAAAGAAGGTAAGGAAAATAGAGGAGTAGGGGAATTTTACCATGGGAAGGGTGGGGGTGGGGGTTTTTGGGGTGGGGGGGTTGGGGGGGAATCTTTCCCTTTTTCTTTTTCCCCGCTCGGGT